>NQII01002866.1:126125-154010 GCA_002778355.1 Clitarchus hookeri
GGTCGACCAGTCGCGAGATGTGGGCATAACCTCGTCGATAAAAAATTACCTATCGCTCACGCCCAACCATCTCTCTGCAGCCAAGATGGCAGGCTGGGCAATCTAATATGACTACAGTGATCCCGTTTACGCCGAAGGCAGGTTCGAGGTATGCGTTCCGCTCTCTTTGCTACTGGGATTCGCCGAAGATTATAAGAAAATAATAATAGAAGCGAGGCAGTAATTAGCGATAACGCTGGACACATCATATTTAGATGCTTTTTTTTTTTTTGAGTCGGAGTAAACACGTGGCCCGTCTCGCTTACTTTGAACACCATAGAATGGTTTGTCCCTCACGCCACCCCCAGCACCCACGAACGTGTCCAGCTGTTGAACCAATGCCAGGAATAAAAAAAAATATCTAAATAGCATTTAGAAGTTGGAACATGGTCACCTGCCCGGCCCTGTCCGCCGCCACGCGACATATCTGGGTCGTAAAAACGTCTTCCAGCACAGACAAAAACCGCGCTACATCAAACTGGCGCTTCAGACGAACAAACAGCGTAGTATCAGAGCCGAAAAGTCTACGTTTGACCACTGCAAAGTCGAAAACGTAAAGATATTTTTTAATAGTGAAAGATACCCGTATATTTGACCTGAACACTACGTTCGATCAAGAAGGTTTTACTTTGCCACATTTGGTTGGAATCGGTCAATTATTTCCCGAGATACGACATTAAACCTAATTTATTCCTGTAGTGCTATTCTTACACACACAGACTTTACTTTGTTCTGTTTTGGCCTGCCGATTTTTTTTTCTTTCAACTGGTAGAGGTTTCTGACCTGCATTAGTGGTTCACGTAACTTTCCAACGACAGAATGACTCCGTCAAAGAAGTATAACTCGTGAAGTGAGAAATGCTTTCACGGCATACGGAACCGAAGCTTGTGAGGTCAGCACGCTTCGACGCGCCTTTTCGTTCCGCTGACCTGAGAAACTGGACGCTGATTCATCCGCCAGAATATCTCTTTTCGGGGAGCGTGTGCGTGCGACTCTGAAGGTCTGTCCCACGCAGGTAGCTGCGTGGGAAACAAATACTCATTCATCTAGAATTTATATTGCTCTGCTGACTTTATCCCTTCACGACAAACACACTGTAAAAATAATGTAAATTTTACTGAAAATGCTTTTGGAAATTAACAAACCTTTCTAAAAAAAATGCAATAATATTCGTTGTAAAATTTCTTCTTTCTAACGTTTCCATTGACACATTTAGAATACATCTAGAAAAAATGCTTGTACTGGCCGCGAGTTCTAACCAACAAATTATTACATCCTGTGATGAGCGTTTATCCTTAAACAAGTGAATGTGTTTACAAATGATCTGCTTTGAATAATTTTCATTGAGGAGCGAAATGACAGTAAACTTCATTTCGTTATACCTTACTTTCCTAGTAAATACAAGCTCAGGCGATCATGCGACTATGTGTAATACCCCTCCCAATTTTTTTGGATCCAACCAAAGAAACTGTAATAATATTTCGCAGGCATGTGCTGCCAACAACTGTTACTCCAATACAAACTTTCATGAAACAACATTTTACGCGGTATATAAAACTTTAACTGCGCAAAAGTGCAATCCGCCTGCACTCTTTTAATGTCACTCTGGAGTGCAGTAATTTAATAAATCAATGGCTTTAACTCTTCCGAAGACGTGATGTTATTTTCATATTGCCTGATGTAATACAGCGGTGTGTATTAATGTCCAAATACATCAACACGCTACAAGATAAGTTGGTGGCGTGGTTAAAGACTTCGTGTTATAAACCAACGGGCGTGGATTCAGGNAAAGAAACTGTAATAATATTTCGCAGGCATGTGCTGCCAACAACTGTTACTCCAATACAAACTTTCATGAAACAAAATTTTACGCGGTATATAAAACTTTAACTGCGCAAATGTGCAATCCGCCTGCACTCTTTTAATGTCACTCTGGAGTGCAGTAATTTAATAAATCAATGGCTTTAACTCTTCCGAAGACGTGATGTTATTTTCATATTGCCTGATGTAATACAGCGGTGTGTATTAATGTCCAAAGACATCAACACGCTACAAGATAAGTTGGTGGCGTGGTTAAAGACTTCGTGTTATAAACCAACGGGCGTGGATTCAGGNACATCAACACGCTACAAGATAAGTTGGTGGCGTGGTTAAAGACTTCGTGTTATAAACCAACGGGCGTGGATTCAGGTCTCGATGCTGGCAAGGGGCTACTGTTTTTCGTGAAAATAAATCTAAAGGTTTTCTACCTCGTCTCTCTCCACCTCTTATTTATTTGTGATATTTGTTTTCGAGGGCACATAAAATATTTTTTACTGCCACTTCTCAGGCATAAAACGTGAATTACAAGCCTGTAATTTGTAATATCACATATACTGTATATATGTTCGGCATTTAAAAAAAAAAAAGAAAATTATTTGTACTTCTGCAAAATAATTTTTGGTAACAAGGTTTCCAAAGATTTTTATTGTAAAATAACAAAATCTTCCTTACAGTGTATGTCCCCATTTCAAAAACGTTAGCGTTGCTCTATTGTATAGCCAACAAAAATATTATCGATTTAGAAAACACGCAAGAATCCTTCCATCGCCAGGTAGGTATTCCAATTTTCCCCAACAACCAAATGCTTCAATTCAGATTCCCGCCTTGAGATACCTATCACCTTGGATCCAAGCCTCACTCGGTGTTTGTTTTAATTGAACGCAGAACGTTTTCTAACCCAGACTCGATGAAAGGGCATTACTGACGTCGTTGCAGCAATGAGATCTATAGACTCCCGTCCTCTCCAGAGAGGGTCCCAAAACTCTTTACTTTACTATTTAATTAACTAATAATAATTTGTACCCTTGAAAATGTTAACTATTTTACATGCCAGCTATTGAAGTAAGTTAGCCAGTACTTTTCCTGTAATACGTCATTAAAGGGGTTAGCTACGATAAAATTCATTATTTTATATTTGTAAGAAATACTTAAACTTGTAGACATTAAGCACAAGTACTACATCCTCGCATAAAAGAATTTAGACCACATATTTTTTGCACAATGGCATGTCATAATCACAAGTTTTGTGTTTTTGGGACGTATAAATAAAAAAATCACTCACTGAAATGAGATAATTAACGTTGAAAGTAGTATAATTATCTGCGTTCGTGAATAAGGGGACGGGAGACCGGCGCCGGCGTCGGCCGGACGCCATGTTATGACGTCACCCGGCCGCCATATTGGATATTAGTGACCTTGACCCGTGGCATTGACCTTGATTCGTGCCCGTGACCTTAAATAACCTTGAACCGAAAATTAAATATATATATATAAACTTTTAAAATCGTCCAAAAATTTATAAAAAATTAAAATTTTAATTTTAAATTTTGAATGTTTGAACACAAAGGGATCCAAGATCGAAGCTCGAAGCTGTTAATGCTCTGTCATCTTGTCCGCCATGTTGGATGTCGGTGATCTTGGCCATGTTCTTTGAATCTGACCCAGTAACCTTTAACCTTGAAAAATGCAAAAAATGTCAAAAAACTAATTATAAAAAATTGTAAATACTAACTGAAAATGNGTAACCTTTAACCTTGAAAAATGCAAAAAATGTCAAAAAACTAATTATAAAAAATTGTAAATACTAACTGAAAATTTATAAATAATAAAAAATTTACTTAAAACAATTATATTAAGTTTACTCAAAAAATGTATAAAAAGTTTATTTTAAAAACTTTATTTCCAGATGTTCCCCCAGTACCATGTCCAGTATACGACAGACCCCTCTTCAATCAATCAAATGGTATTAACATTCCCCTTCCTACCCTCACACCATCACTCACAATCATAAAATATCGAGGAAAATCTCAAAAATCCAAAATTAATCCTAAACATCAAGGAAAAATATACATTGATGACTCCGATCACAATAATGGTTGTTGTCGACCTTGATATTGATCTCAATTACACTGAACTTGAAAAATCGAGAAGAATCACCGCCCATACGATTGTCTATTACTAGCTGGTCACAACAAGGAGCCATACCGACTAACCACATTGGCCAACAACTGACAGCACCCAAGACAGACTCCACCCAAGACTGACTCCACTCAAGACTGACTACACGCAAGAATGACTCCACACAAAACTGACTTCACCCAAGACCAACTCCTCCCAAGACTGGTTCCTGACGAGACTGACTGAGCCCAAGACTAGCTCCTGACGAGACCAGTTCCTGCAAATCTGGCTAGACCAACCGGCAAGACCACCCACTTATACAAACAAACGATGATGGACAATCTCGAAAAGAAAGGTTTCCTGGTAATAGTCTCGTAGCTAACCTCTTCACACTAAATCTTCGCAAAATTTTCACAAAACATTTCTACCAAAGCTGATCATACCAAAGGGTCATATTAACTTACGAAGCCAACTGACCAGGCCAGCCAACTAGTTGCGAAACATTCCTCAAAAAGGTTCCCCTTATTTCATTCGATAGCCATATAGAATTTATCAATTTTAAACGACCCGAGTAAGGCATAATACTTCAGATCGAACCATAGTCCTCCTCCTCCTCCACATGCTCACATAAATTTTTATGTAAAACATTCTTTTGCAACAGATTGTTTACACCACTGAATTAATAAGTCTTTCAGAGAAACAGAAGGTACTGAATAAGAAATTAAACACACATTACTATGTATACATAAATTTTATTGATTTGCTTGTTATATACATTCTATCTTTCGAATTATTTTGTACATTCGATCTTTACATTTCTCAGAAGTTTGCAGATCAAGGATAGTAGCCAACAATCTCATATAATACAACCCCGATCCTTAAGTTCATCGATGATTGAAGATNTTTGCAGATCAAGGATAGTAGCCAACAATCTCATATAATACAACCCCGATCCTTAAGTTCATCGATGATTGAAGATAGCTCAACAATGCGTGAGAGATCCCAGCAATTTTTGCAGGTCAATCAAATATCTGAGTCATTAGACAAGTTCATTCGGGTCTTCGAGAAATATGTAACGAGTGTTCTTGACACATTCTGCCTTCTTCACACCACTAGTCGAAGGAAACTCGTTGGTGAAATGTGTGGGAACGTCGAGAGAAACATCATCCTCCTCATCAGATACTTAGTCATCACTGTCGTCATAGTCATTATCATCAATGCTGTCTTCATGATTGTCTTTACCTCCTGGTTCATCTTAAATATCATGTTTTCTTTTCTTTGTAGGGGNTCATCAATGCTGTCTTCATGATTGTCTTTACCTCCTGGTTCATCTTAAATATCATGTTTTCTTTTCTTTGTAGGGGTCGCATGGTCATCATCAGTATTTAGAGCCGACGACAGTTTATTTTGAAGTTCATCGATTTCATGCCAAAGTCTTGCAAGCGTATGTTTCGCGTGAACCGACTCTACTACACTCANTTATTTTGAAGTTCATCGATTTCATGCCAAAGTCTTGCAAGCGTATGTTTCGCGTGAACCGACTCTACTACACTCATTCCGTCTTTATCGCTAACTGTCTCATCATAATCGCCTGGCGAATCAGTACATACCCACGGATACAGCAGGGGGTACTGACATCACTTTCTGACTCTCAGAAGACGATTCCTTGCAGTTATTGATGTGGTTCTTCAATGTATCACCTTGCATAAACTGTGTGTGGCAATCGTCGTAATGCTTCATCGCGCGAAAATAACTCTTTGTACAGGAGGCTCTCTCATATCGCCGAGCATGGCAGCTTTTGCTGAAGATCTTTCCACAGTAGCAACACTGCTATCTATGTAATTTTCCAGCAGTAGGAGATGTTACTTCCATAGAGGTAAGCTTCGTAGAAGAGTAGACTTCGTACAATCAACTTGTGTATCTACATGGCCTAGCATATTTCATCAGTGAGATTTAAGCATTTTTATGCATCCATTCAACAAGACATTTCATATAGCTCCTTGATCACATTACCACGCAGATACATCTTGGACAGTTTTATCCAGTACAAATCCTTCGCTCCTTGAACCCAAGCTGCACAACTGACCCGCATGCTCCTCAAATGACCTACAATGCTCCACACATTCCGTAGTCAGATAGAAGGAAATCAGTAAGTGCATATTTGCCAAAGAATTGAGCCCACTTTTCTCAGCTCTAGATGATTTACTGAAGCCAAGGTCCAACCTAAACCCTTGGAAATNGCCAAAGAATTGAGCCCACTTTTCTCAGCTCTAGATGATTTACTGAAGCCAAGGTCCAACCTAAACCCTTGGAAACCATTTCTTCTTCCTCTTGGTATAACTTGTATATACTATCGTCAACAGTGCTTTATATTGCGTCTACATTATACACAGCTACATTCGAGGTCTTGAAGGCTCTAGCACAATATTCGTCATCGTGGGACTATGGCTTCGTAAACCTACAGTCCAGCCACATGTTATATTTTACACCGCCTTATTTTTCCACCTCATCGATAAGTTGGTTAATCATATTAGGTTTCATGCTTTACAGGAACGAGCAAACATATTTCGATGTAATTGACATATTCGGTGCAACATAATCTTTAAGAAGAACCCTCAATGCAGATCGCTTCAGGAAAAAGCCAGTAACATTAGGCTTTGGCTCGCAGAGCACTGACGTAGGTTGTGTTGTACAATTAAGTGACGATGATGCAGGTCGCGGCTCCATGTTCGTTGAGGTCAAAGGCAGACCTTCGTATTCACAATTCATCTTCGTGGTATGACGTGAGAGTCCTTCCAAATCTATGGTGCCAGAACGACAACTGGCATTTTTTGTATATAAAAACGATTCCTTTTACAGTAAAGAGCCTGGCTTCTTCTTACAGAAGGCATTCTGTCATACATTTTAAGTGTAAAAAATGTGGGGGCACTCTGATAAAACCTACATACTCGTTCGCTCTAGAAGAAAAAACGCAGATCACACTAAATATGTATACATATATATAGGTACAAACATAGAAATATATAATATGAATATACATTATTATGTATAGCTTCATTAAATCCTATTTTACGAGGACTGATTCAGAAGCCATGGCAACTATTGTCTATCTCCAGAAAATGATCCAACACAGGAAATGTAAGAACTATGTACAGCTGAAAGTGTACGACAAGTACGTTTCAAAGGTGACACCACGTGGGTATGGGTGCAGGCATTTCCGGCAAGGAACACAGACAAGCATGGCTGCTTGAAATCACTGTTTAATTGCTTTATTCTCGTGAGGGCTGTACTGTAAATACACAGTACTGACTGTCATTTCTGCGGTACCATCTTCGTCGTGCAGTTAGAGAGAAACGTCCTGAACTGTTGGGCAACGCTATTCTCTTACATGGCAACGCTAGACCTCATACATCAGGTAGCGTTACACGGTGTTTACGGCGTTGGGGATGGGAGGTGTTGCCACATACTCCCTATTCACCCGATCTTAGGCCGCGTGACTACGACCTTATTCCAAATGTGAAGAGGTCATTGCGTGATAAACGCTTTGCCAACAAACAAGACGTCGTCACAGCATTTCGACGAGAGGTAGCGCACATTGACGGATCTCATGCAGACGATGGTATTTCCCTTTCCGCCTCATCGCTGGCAACGAACTGTGGACAACCTCGGGGACTACTTTGAAGGATGTTAAACAGCTTGTACACGTACAATACGTCCCCGCTCAAATGAGTGTATACAAGATGTACGAGAATAAATCAATTAAACGGTGATTTCGAGAGGCCATGTTTGNAACGCTTTGCCAACAAACAAGACATCGTCACAGCATTTCGACGAGAGGTAGCGCACATTGACGGATCTCATGCAGACGATGGTATTTCCCTTTCCGCCTCATCGCTGGCAACGAACTGTGGACAACCTCGGGGACTACTTTGAAGGATGTTAAACAGCTTGTACACGTACGATATGTCCCCGCTCAAATGAGTGTATACAAGATGTACGAGAATAAATCAATTAAACGGTGATTTCGAGAGGCCATGTTTGTCTTTGTTCCTTGCCGGACATTTCTGGATCCATACCCCATGGGGTTTTCACCGTTACTACGTTCTTGTCGTACACTTTCACCTGTACATAGAACATTTTCTGTGTTGGATCATTTTCGAGAGATAGACAATAGTTTCCATGCGTTCTGAATCAGCCCTCGTATATTTCGATATATATGCCTATAAGCATATTAAAATAATATATTTTATATATTCATGTAGGTATATACGTTGATTTTCAACACACCGTACCTCCCTTAATATCCATCACATGATGGTGTTGTCAATGTATGCTCCACATTATGTTCAACAAGGAATAGTCTCCTGGAGTTTGGCACATGAATTCTGTTCCACGTAGTATATATTTTTTTCTAAATATACCGAAAATGTTGACAGTGTAGGTGTCGGCGGCGACGAAGTGACTCGCAACGCAACCATAAAAAGCAGGAGGTAGCGTCGGCGTCGGCCTTGCCCGGGCGCAGAGGCGCGACGCAACCGAAACCCGAAGGCGTCACGGTTGGTTCGCGAGGGGGCGGCAGGGGGTCACCAGGGCGTGACGTCAACGCCTTCCTTCTGTCGGCAGCGTCGTTTCCCGGGGGCCCATCACGACGTCACGACGCGCGGCGCCAGTGAAGGCAATTTGAACTCCCACGGAGGCGGCCATCCAGGCCATGAGTGGCGGTCAAACCCACTCTCTCCCTTTCTCTTTGCTTTTCCCAACTGTCCACACCCATGGTTTTATGATGCCTGATAACCATAGCATGGTTATTTATACTACTGTTTGGGAAGATCATCACTGAGAAAAAAATATGGCTGTAGGAACAATTTCGACTGTAATAACAGGGACAGTCAGGTAGTGTGTTCTAGGTAGCACCTAAATATTGTTAACGTAGACACTAATACCAACATAACTGTTTGTTGTATTCCTGTCTGTGATTGTATTTGATACTGTACATAATATGAGCTGAGAACTGTGTTACTACTATAAAAAAGTAAGTACATCCAACATAACAACTTCAACAATATTAGGACTGTTCGCACAACAGCTAAGATTGTTTTAACCTAACAGAACGTACTGTTGCTAGCACTGAAGTGTTCTGTAATCGGGTTTGAGGGTAGCAGCAACAGAACATTCTGTTAGGTTGTTATAATCCTAATTGTTGTGGTGACAATCCGAATATTGTCGAAGTTGTTCTGTTGGTGGTACTATCTGTTTCGTAGTAGGAACACAGTGCTCTGCTGTAGTAACCATATGTGCTTACATTAGCAAATACAATCACACACGTGAATACAACAATTAGTTATGTTGCTAGTACTATATGTAAATAATATTTAGATGGTACCTACAACACAACAGGTGGCTATCTCTATTTTAATAGTCTAGATGGTTCTTACACCAATGTACCAAATTTTCTCTATTTTTTACTTTGAAAAACAGGATAATTGTAATAATGATAAATCAAATATAATAATAATTAAAAGTAACTTTTTGGAACACTGCGCACCTAGCGGTGGAAATTTTCCCTATGTCGCACCCTCCCATAAGAAATCACGATTTGTTACTAACCTAATTATAATAAACCTTAACCATGCTTAACATATTGTTCTTTCCTTTTCCTCAGCTGCTCCCCTTCTGTTTGTCATTCTTTTCAATGTTCTTCCCCCTATTAATTCATCAGTTTATTATTGTCATTTTCACTTCATGTTCATATATAAAATACTCTAGACTTCGATCATAGTTGCTGTTACATGGCAGCGGGTGCAGTAGAGGCACTTTTTGCTTTCTGTCATAGGCGTGCGCACGGGTAGGCCGGGTTTTGCACTCCACTAGTACACGCTCCATAGCGCGTCAAATGGGCGTGTCCCATTCAATCGTACTGTGGGTAAATCGCCGCCAACCCTACCGCTGGCAGAAATTACAAGGCTTTCGCGAAAATACGTTTTCAAAACCCATTTTTCACAGGCTCATATCTCCTTTAATATTCTGTGTAGGTATATGGTATACTATATATTTTCGACTTTATTTTTCATAAGGAATTACCTCCCGCATTTAGTTTCCGAACACTCTGTATAATCATTTTCTTAACCGATTTTTCCCTCAGATAATTCTGTACAAGGATAGTGTACTTTATATATTGTAATAATAACATACCATTAATAAAACATACACATTGATTTAGATTTTTGTTTTACAAATCGAAAAACAGTGCAATTGTAATGCAGCTGAAAATAAAATGAGTATAATTAGTTAAATGAAAATCGATTTAAAGTGTCAAGTAATCGTGGTATCTTTCCGTTAGAGCAGTGTGACATATCGATGAGCGAACATATGCTTAGACATCGCTACTACTTTATCTCTAGCTGCCGCAAACACCAGTGCAGGCACGCGTAACGTAATCTGTCTGTCGCGGGATGCATGAAGTAAAAAGGTTGGTGAGGGGAAGAGAAAGTGACAACAGAATGCACAAGCAGAAGTCTTAAGTGCCGATGCCATAGTGTAAACAAATCAGTCAGTTTACGAATTATTTTCACGAACAACACAGTGTGTTCCCTACTTTCATGGTGTAAAGTAGTTTGGAAATGCCAGGTGCTCAAAAGAGAAAGGTTGAGAAAGAATGCGATCGGGATGCTCGCCCAATTGGCATTTATTGCGGCATTCCAACGTGTCGTCGAAAGGCAGTCAAGCAATTAAATAAAATAAAACAGTTACATCAAGTATTTTATTTGCACATATTTAAGTTACACAGTACGCTACCTTACGTGATTACATGATGATTTCATTTATGCAACTTCTAAAACTTCTTTATATCAGCATAACACAATACCACTCCACCCCAATAATGATTTCCTGGTAATGAATAAAACACCGATTTTGAAAAAGAAAGCGAAAGCAGGGACCAAAGATTTTGACTCACTCACTCAGTACCATTAATAATCAGTACCCGCCCTCTCTTGAATATATTTTTTTTTTGCAGTACGTTTTATTTAAGAATATTTAACGAAAATTTCTGCATGTCACAGCATAAATAATACGAGGGCAAATCAATAAATAAGTAACACTTCCACGTTATGGCCATGTATGAAACCACCTATACATAGGCAACACGGCTATGACAACATACAAAGTAAGTTCACTTTTCCACATAGTCCCCAAGAGACTGTAAACATTTCTCGGAACGGTCAACCAACTTTTCGATTCCGGATGCGTAGACATCTCCTCCAGCGCTATGTAACCACCCGGAGACTGCTGCTTACACCTCCTCATCGTTTCGGAATCGTCGTCCACCGAGATCCTTTTTCAGGTTACCGAAAACATGAAAATCGCATGGCGCTAAGTCTGGACTGTGTGGAGATGTTGCCATACCTCCCACTTGAATCGCTGCAGTGGGAGGTATGGCAACATCCTCCAACGTCAGGTGTTAGAACTATTTTCATTGACTCGCTGCCAACTAACTGGGAACCTGCGTGCCAGCGTGTACTGTACTTATACGAGTAGTTGTGGACAGCGATTTTTTTTCAATGTTTGGTTTCAAAAATACTTACTTTACCGTGAACTGCCTTTAGAAGTACAAATAGTGGCTTCTCCTAGACCACTGCACCCAACTATACAACATGTAGAACTCGTTCAAATGTAGTGCATACACTACCAGAATTGTCAGACAATTGTGACTTATGTTGCGTATGAAAGAGAAATGCATATGTTTCGTAACACTGTAAAATATTGTGCTAGAATTACTCATGTTTAAAAACCAATTAATAAAAATCTACTTTTAATTAAAATTTTAAGCGTATTTCCATTTTATATTCTTCAGAATGTACATTCTTCAATTAAAATCTGTGTCAAGTAGGGCTGTCACAATTACTACTATGATTTTATGCAATAAAATATTGGTACTAACGTATAAAAAGTTATGTAACGATTTATTTTATGTATGTTCGTAGCTGAAATGAACGTGCATAATATCTATCATTAAAAATATATGTTAAATTATTAATAATTTATTTAGCATACTATCAGGATAATTAATGTAATAGTCTTGCTTAGTAAATTTTTTTTTTTTTTTTGCGAAATGTTTATATGAAGTAGACCTATCCAAAATGGAAATACGTCTTTTCGACGTGTACTGCAAATTGTTAATAAACCGTAATAACCATTATTCAAGTAGGCAATATACAGCATATGAGGAGCCGGGCAATGCTGTCGTACGGGTGGGGATTGCGGCTACTTTAAAAATGTTAATCGAGAAGTTAATAGAAACCGCCAAGTCTAAAACGGGAACGGAAGAAGAGGGATAAACGTTTAGTAAGACTTCGTGGGCAAATTAACAGACTAACACTGCAAGCGCAGAACACACCCGCAATACAACTGGAATAACTAGAAATATACACATGGATGCGAAATGCTAATTAACATTTAAATTATACAGTTAATGAAATAATCTAAGAATAAGATACTGCTGAATTAGTAACAAAAGTAGAGGAGTGTCTTAAAACGTAAAAACTTTTGAAATATTTGTAATTAATTAGCGAAACTGCGTAGAACTGAAGCTGCGCCGAAGTTCTAAGGAATAGAAAACCAAAATTAAATATTTGAATTCGAAAAGCAAATGGTTCTCCAACAAAAAGTAGTGTAAATGTAACACTAAGGAAAATGTTTTCAAAATGTTATGTTGTACGGAGCAGAAACTCAAATAATAACGCAAAATAAAGAGGAACGTTAGTAAAGATTTTCAAAGTGGCTAACAAGAAGGAAGGAAGGAAGCAAGCCTTCATGAACATATAAATAAAACAATGGACTAGTACTGCAATGAATAAGGGAAGAAGAGAGTATCCTGAAAATTATTGAGAAAGTTAAAACCAACTGAATTCTGAAAACGAAAGTGAAAGGTTATAATTGACTGATGAAGGAGAGGATATCAGAGACAAACCGGAATTGTGATAAAACAACGTCTGGGGAACAAATTAAATACTGAATATTACAGCATATCTTAGCGAGTTTTTTGAGCTGGATATGTTATGAAAACTGCCTGAGTAAATATAAATGCTTTAAAACAATATAAGTAAACCAATGGGTAATTGATCCCTAAGCCAAGTTAAATATTATTTATTTACGTTTCTATAAATCCAGGTCAGAGTAAATTGATTCTATAGTACGTTTTCTTCAATAATGGTTTACCAAATAAATAATTCCCTACGCCTTGGCGATGCTTAAAATAAAATGCGAAATATATGGTACAAATTATGGCAAAAATTCCATAAATCCAGGATGGTGGCTACTAATCCTCGCTAAGATATCGGGCGACAATGAAGAAATTGAGTAGGCCTACAATTATTCTGCTACTAACAGTGCAGACACAAGTAACTCATGGGGCCGCGGTGACTGAGCGGTTAGACTGCTCGCCTCCCACCAAGGCGAATCGGGTTCAATCCCCGATCGGGTCACTCCCGGATCTTCACAAGTAGGAGTCGTGCTGGACGATCCCTCTGGTCAGCGGGGTTTCTCGGGGATCTCCCGCTTTCCCCGCTCTTGCATTCCGGCGCTGCTCAATCCTCCCCTCATTTCAATTTCACCCTCATGGGCTCCGCAGACCTCGTTGTTAAGAGCCGCCCAAATCTCTCAACTCAAAGACAGCAACTGAGTAGCACGCTGTTTACAGACGTCATAAAGTTGTAGCATTAGCAGATCTGGTTGGTTAAAGCGATAAGCGATCACCTACCTGATGGCGGTATCAGGCCATCAGCTATAATACGCTTGGGACGGCTTGTTTTTCACGAGCCGCAGACATGCGAACGCAAGAAGCCGTCATTCCACGTATGGTACCATCAGGGCCGCGCCTGAATCAAACTGTCACGGTGACAGCTCTTCTAGTCACTGGGTCGTTAATCACCAGTGGTCCATTATTTGCTGAATCACTGGCGGAACGTCTCTCTCGCCGAGTTCAAATGCGCAACACTCCGCAGTAAGATCATACATTAAAAATAGGGTAAACTGATTTTATTTTTCTGCGCATTTTCCCAATATCGGCTAAAGAACCAGCAGCAAATATCCCGAGTTAGATGGCGGAGTGGTAAACCTTCAGTCCTGATCCCGGTCCGACCATTGTAGTTTCGGTTTTTCGTGGTTTCTCGAAATAATTCCAGGTGAACACTGGGATGGTTCCTTACTACAGGTAAGGTTTATTCTACTCAGGTTAGGAACAAAACGAGATCTCTAATGGGAGGGTTTGGCATAGGGAAAATGTCCGCCGTGGTGAGCTGGTGCTACAAAGAGATCGATTTTAAGCTGGCGGAAAATGTAGGAATTCTACTTAACTGTGCGTAACAAGTTTGTGTTTGTATCAAATTGTGATACACGCTTGCCCAAGCCAAAATGTTAAGTGATAACTTTATTTCGTCACTGTTATTAATGCACTCCAATGGTGCTTACAACAGTATATAGTAAAAACACAAGTGTGTTTGGCATTGTACGTCCATGCGCAAGCTTATTTCAGTGGAAAAACGTTACGAATTCAAGACCAAAATAAATGTACCTGCCACCAAAACGAACTTCGTACTGTTCTACTTCCGCTTAAGGAAAATACGCGGAAAAGCCCTAAAATTAATATTTTTAGCCATTCAACAATTTTTTTTTCAGTTGTCATATTTAAATAAAGTAATTATGTAAGTCAACATTTTGATTTATCCAGTTTACGACAGAATATTAAATAACAAGTGGATATATCTCGTTAAATTTCAACTTTAGTGAGAACAAAGTTTATTTCTTACGTAGGTTCTAACTCATTACAATCCGGAAGATTTTACAGAATTATATTTATTGTATAAAAATTTCAATAATGCTATTTACCTACATACAAAATGAAAAATCCGGTACATGTGAGACACCGAAGTAACCTGGCGGCAGAAAACTTAAGTTGCCAAACTAAATGCATTGAGCTTCCCAATCTGAGTAGGCATATAAGAATAAACCTCAGCCATGCCTACCCATCGAGCAAGTCCGTTAAAGTCACGCGATAAAACGTTAATATAAATTTACAGATTTTTTTATTTTATTTAGCAAACTTTTTCTTGTTTATGCGGTATAGTCACAGCATTACGACTGCCTGCTATATTTTACGTTAAACAGAGGATAGCCAATGAAATAAGTCATGTGTCGAAAACAGACTTAGTTGGTATATACTGTATATAGACAAACTCTACGCTTGTCAGACATTGCTGTCGTGGGTAAAACGTGGAGTTTATCAGACGATGAAAAGGTAATTTATCGCAGCCTTTCGGTCCAAGGGGTGGCAGCATCTCTGGATAAGCGCAGTTTCTGAACTGTTCGCGTGCAGCTGTGGCTGAAAGAGCACCGTGATTGGTCAAACGGCAACAAAGCGGATAAACGGCGCGCGAAAATCGTGACGCGAGAAGTAAATGTCGGCTGCGAGGGTGTGCGAAGGTCCGCCGACAACGGGTCCGCGGTGGTTTAAGCGGTTAGGGCGCTCACCTCCCCCCGAGCAAAACCGGGTTCGATTCCCGGCGGGGTCGCTCCCGGATTTTCGCATGTAGTAATCGTACCGGACCGTGCTGCTGGTCTCTGAGGGTTTTCTCGGAGATCTCGCGTTTTACCCCGCTATTTCATTCCGACGCTGCTCCGTACTCACCTCGCTTCACGCTCATCGGTTCTCGAGACCTCGTGGTCTAGAGCCACCGAAAGCTCTCCACTCCGCTCTTTACCTACACGCCAAACTTCGGTAACTCACCGATTTGAGTAACCAGACCTGCGCACTGAGAGGAAAATTTTGTTTCACATACCAAACAAATGTATTCGAACGGTATATGTTTAGAGTGAACAATATTTTGTTCACTCGACAAAACTGCTTTTGCTCCATCTGCATTTGGTCTCTTGAACCAAACAAAGTATTTAAAAATAATGTGTTGAACGTAGCGTTTATTTGGTTGTTCCGACATTAGTAGTCCCGGCAATGAGGGCTTCTTTGGAATGACATCTCCTGACTAAAACAGTGATTAAGATATCGCGTTCATGTAGGAAGCACCAAATAATGGCACTGTCGAGGTAGCTAGTGGCTATTAGCCTGACGTAACTTGCTCTCTCACACTAGACACGACATGCGCCTTCAAGTTGCTTCGTGTGATCCACCAATTGAACACGTAAGCCCGCTCAAACGTGGAACCTGCGTGAATCGGAAAAGCAGGTGGCAAAACGAATTAACATACAGTAGCCCTGAGATAATAATACTGTTTGTAAAAGGTATTCTCACGCGCCGCTTAATGATTATAAACCCTATTATTTCATATTTCTAATTTAATAACTAGTTTAATTACATTGTATCAGTGGATATACATTTATCTGACACACTTTGCGAATCTCTGAATAAAAATTAAACATTTAGCATTTGCATAACTTAACTACTTGCTGCCAAATCGAGAATAAGTGATTATAAGAAAGTTAGACCAATAAATGCATTACGTGTGCGTTAAATATAAAATTACCGTTAAATATAAAGCACAATCATAGTGGCCATACCAGTTATACATATGTAGTTTGTTACGTCATAAAAATTTCTATATTACAAATTTCTTCAAATGGTACGTTGCAACCGAATAGCTGGCCGGAAACTTATTTTACGAGGTTAAGAAAAATGTGAGGAAAATGAACATTTATTGGAAAATAAAAATCATGAGAAACGGGGATATGAATAAAAGGAAAATTAAAATTGCGTACCTTACGAACAACTATGAAAATCCGGAATGAATAAACATTTTAATGAAATTAACAGACCACCTTAGTCCCTTCCGCTAAATCGTCATTATAGGACGGAGAGTCCCGATTATAAAACTATGGGGAAACGGACTTTTAAGAAGAGGGAATGGGAGAATTATATTTTAATAAAAAGAATATCGTCACGTTAATTAGCACAGTTCGTAGCTCTATAATTGTCAAGGACAGAAAAAGGATTGCCATTTATTTGCCACCCTTGTTAAACACATACAAATTTCAGAACTACCTACATATATTAGTACATATGCTGGATAAGTTTTTTGCAAGCTTTTATTATCTTTCTTTAGTTTATATATTATCAAAACGCTCCATTTAATTGAAATTACGACCTATGCTAATTAGAATGACGATATGTGAAAGAGGAAGTAATAACAGGAAATTTTAAAGTAATGAATAGACCTACGGCTGTTACAATATATATGTTTGGCGGCGATCAATAAGGAATGGGCTTCTGCCAGCATTAGCTATGATTGTCGCTGGCATGTAAAGGTATAATGCATTTCATATAATTACATTAAATTTTGACAGAAAATGTGACCCAAACACACAGTATTTAAATAGTAAATGCTGTGGTTTTTCAAGTATTAAAACAGTTGACGAATTGTTGCAGAATGTATACTGTTATTTTGGTGATCTTAGCTATGAGTATAAAGAATTAATTCTAAAAATTAAAAATTGTAATTTAAAACTTTTACTAAAATTGCAAAATTGGTGGTATAAAATACTATGTTCTAAAAACAACGTGCTACTTTTTGGGCCGAAGAAAATAGGCTTTTAAAACATTTTAAACAACAAATGAAACGTTTCCATTGTGCAAGTGTTTTTTTTTTGTCTTGTTTACGCGAGTACATTGTTGTTGATGTTGGAATGTTTGATTGGTAGTTAATGATTTCTGTATTTTCTTTCGTTAAGCATTGTTGGTTGTATGTGCCTTTTTAGAGTGTCTTCTTGAGTGAAATGTAATGCAAACGGCTCATGTAAACCGCTTTGTAAAACGGTTTGATCCACCATTTTCCTAGCGTCACAAATATATTTACGTTCCGAAGTTTTAAGTTTTTTTGTTTCATAAAAAAACGTAGGTCTACTGAATGATTCTGCAAATCAATTATTTCGTATCAGTGGCAGACAAACGTGATTTTAAAGAAGTGATCGTCCAAGGAATGCCATAGAACACGTATTTAGGAGTTGCGAACATGTATTGCATACAGTAGGTTCGTTTGATTTGTAAATAATGTATTTCGAAACAGTTACTAGTTTGTTTGAAATGTATGTGGCTTATAAAACTGCAATTTCAACACTTTGTTTTGTAGTGTAAGAACATGTGTTTTTTAAACGTAAAATCCAAGGCGTGTTAGGTTAACTTCGCTAAAAATATTTACCTAACGAGTGTGTATACCACTCGCATCAGTAGGAACAGTGGCATATTTATTACGGTTAGTTCTTTCGGTGAAGTTAAAACTTTTAGGTTATAATTTGAGTGTTACTTCCGCACGAGCAAAATGTTCCATCGCCCCATCAAGACGATAGGTAATTTAAAATCACACCGTATTGTGAGGAAAGCCCCAGAAACAATGCCATATCATGAAAGACGTTAAACTAAAGTCCCCCCCCCTACTCACACACACATCCGCACGCAATAAAATAGAGTCCCAGCAGTATAAATTGGCAATAAAAAGTATAACGAGTTGGAATGGCAACATAAATCGATCATAGAATTTGTTTTAAAACATAGCTTTCTTCATTGGCAGTACAGATGTGGTGGAAGGATACATCGTGGCTGCACTACTTTTCTAGGATTGTCAAAATGTAGTGTGCTTACGTGAAATGGAGTATGTCGAAAATCCGGCTTGCTTTCACTGGCGGTTCATAACAAGGTCAGCAGAAACATCTAGCACTCGGGATGTCATGACCTCAGTAGCAGAAAATCGCAATGATAATTGCCTGATACCGGGTTCGATTACTGAATCGACCCCTCGCGATTTTCTTGTGTCGGAAACGTGGCGGACGTTTCCACTGGCCGGTAGGTTTACTCGAGGTGTTCCCGTTTCCCCCATTACTGCATTCCGTCACTGCTCCACCCTAATCCACAACTATCATCGCTGAATAACTCACTGTAAAGCGTCATCAAAATTTCTCATGCTCCACTACTGACCACCCGCAAAGGTGGATGTTATTCTTAGGATGTTTGGACTTTCCATTACATGTGTTTGGATGCAAAGGCTAAATGTGACGGGACATCCTGATCATAGTAAGATCACAGCGTACTTAAGCGGAGTGGAGATATTTGGACGATTCTTAAAACCGTGGGCTTGAAAGCCGATGAGGGTGAAGTGAGCTGAGTATGGAGCAGGGCCGGAATGCAAAGGCAAGGGAAACGTAAGATCCCCGAGAAAACTCGCCAAACAACGGCATCGTCCTGCACGATTCCCACATGCAAAAATTCGGGGAGTCACCACACCAAGGATCGAACCCGGTTCCCCTAGCTGGGAGGCGAATAGTCTGACCACTACACCACCGCGGCCCCTACAGCGTACCTGAGAACACAGAGGTGAAACAGCCGCTTATACCGTGAACTCCAGCTTCATAAGCAAGCAAAATGGCGGCCACTTGCCAGCAAAATGTTGGAACGCCGGTCGCCAATCAGCGCCTGGTAACCCACTCGCCAGCAAGCAGCCCAGCCAATAGGGAATTTTTCGCAGTTTGCAGTAATCAACCACGCACAAGGCCGGTTGCCAAAGCGTCGCGCATCCAACCACAGAACGGGTACGCTCACTTCAAAGAAACCGTCCCACCATCTCGTATTTGTGCGTTTATCAATTCTGTGCTAAGATCCTAACCACTGCGTCACTGACATCGTGCCTGAAGTGATGTGATGACTCGAGATTGGGAATCTCTGGAATTTCATGAGTATATTTAACTGCAAGGGTAAACTTCAAAATTCTCCATGCCTGAGATGCTCACGTGTTAAACTATTTGTAACATTGCGTATAGTGCACTTCATTCTTTCATTCAATTATCACATGATTATTATCTACCGGCTCAGAGATTTTCGGGGACGCGGTAGTGTAGTGGTTAGATTACTCGCCTCCCACCAAGACGAACCTGGTTCGATTCCCGGCGGGATCTCCCCCGAATTTTCGTATGTGGGAATCGTGCCGGCGGGTTTTCTCGGGGATCTCCCATTTCCCCCGCCCTTGCATTATGGTGCTGCTCCGTTACTCACCTCCCTTCTCCCTCATCGGCTCGCAAGACCTCGACGTTAAGAGCCTCCCAAATCTCTTCACTCACTTAGAGATGTTCAGGAAGTGTCGAAAACGCCGTGCCCGCGCACTCAGCCGTAACTGGCTTTCCCTAGACGACTCATGCCAGAGGTTACACCTCCACGTCAACCAAGAGGCCAATACCCCCTGGAAGAGTTTCCCCATCACCGCTCCAGGCGAAATCCAGAACAGTTTCCGCACGACGTGCCTCTCCCCTTATTTCTCCGCACGCCACGTTAGCACTTCCGGTCAGCCGGACCACGCGTCACGGGGGTAAAATAATAGGCGTTATTATTTATGTTGGTGCGCGTGGCGGGTCACCGCGTGGCGTGAGGGGAAGAGGCCGACAAATAGCGATGGTGCGAGAAGACNGACGCCCTCATGCGTCACAACCGGCGATATTAGTTACAGATCGGGCTCCGGGAGCAGTTTGCCGCTCGCCGCTGCCCTACTTGAGGGTCGAATCGATGTCTCCGCACGTGGTACCCACCACCCACGCAGTATCTACCACCCTTCCAGGCCACTAGGTGCGTGTCTTAGGTTGCCTCCCGCTCCATTGGTGGAGGATCAAAGACCAGTGGCGTAGCTGCAGGACGGGGGTACGGGTAAGATTCCTTATGGGAGAGTTTGCCGAGGGAAAATTTTCGCCGCAAAGTGCGCTGGTGTTCCAAAGATGTCGCTTTTAAGCTGGTGGTAAATGTTTTTTTTTTCGTGCGTAAAATATATATTTGGCCCGAATTGGGATATACACACTTACCTTAGGCAAAATATCAACTTTATTTCGTTACTTTTAATCACGCCCTCCAATGGTATTGACAAGAGCAAAGAGCAAAAATACAAAAGTGTTTGGCACTGAGCGTTCATAAACAAGCTTATTTTAATGTAAAAAGTTACGAATTTAAGGTAAAATCAAGATAGCTAACACAAAAAGGATCATTTAAATTATGCCATCACATTTAAATAAAGAATGTGTGTAATACAATGTTTTGCAAAATTCAGTTTTACGACAAAATTTTAAACAGCATGCGAATTTTTTTGGTTCCTAGAATGAAGAATGAAATTTATTCTTAGAAGTTTTTAAAACGATACATATCTGAAGATTTTAGACAATTATATTAATTTTATGAAAATTGCAATTATCTCTTTTACTTACATACAAAACGGAAAAATCCTGTACAAATGCAACACCAGTGCCACCTAGCTGCGAAAATTTTCAGTTGCCAAACTATGAGCCCTGAGCTTCCAAACTTGAGTAGAATAAACCTTAACACGAGCGATTTGTCCACACACAGACTTCATTTAAGGCTGCGTCTGTTTTTCGCTGCTCTCTTGTTCACTTTCCGCGTGGTGAGTATGAACAATATTTGGCGTTATATTGACATGGTAAGGTGAAAAAAATAAAAAAAACCTCCTAACTTTATTCTCATGTTGAAAAGATCCCGAATATCTCTTTTGTGTCGTGTCTTAAATCTTTCTAAAAATACGTAATGGTTTCTTTTTTAACTATAACTGTGTTCCAATTCACTGCCACATTACCGTCATTCGCTTGCCCTTGATCCTTTCAGTACCCACAATTCTTCACATTCCCTTGGTACCTTCGTGGTGAAGTGGGTATAATTTCGAAAATCCTTCTTCGTTTCGCAATTGTTACAATTTCCAGCGAACGTGCAAGAACTCAATTAATCAAACACATTTTCTTATGTTGCCTAGGTTTGTGTACGAGAAATAGTGCTCAGCAAATGGAAGGAAGAAGCCGCAAAACTGTTATAGTCCAATCACGGTTACTTCCAACTTTTATGAATTCCTTCTAAATTTCTGTTTCCAGAATGTTCCTCCGCCTCATGCTAACAAAGTTAATACAATTACACCAGAGGGCCAACGCAACGCCTTCGTGCGCACTCAGTGTAATGATATTTAGAACTATTTATTACTAGGCATTACCAACACATCTATTTTATGTCTGTGTTTATTCGTTTTAGTTATAAATGAGATATTAAAATTTACAGATAAAATGTAAGTAAAAATTCAATTTAACCAAAAATAAGGTAATATCATGAAAACTCACGTAGGAGAACGCTTGTGATACATGAAATATCTAGGAAGCAACCAAAAATGTGATACATTGGGTGTTTTTTCAAAGGTTTGATTCTGAAAGTGCGAAGATACCGCGAATATACTATATAAACCATTTAAAAACGAAACTTGTAAAGAGCACGTGAACTGGACGTCGATTGTGTCTTTAGCTGAAGTGTACATTCCAGGGTGCATATCTGCCCTTACCGCGAATTTGGACAGCGACAACGTGACGTCACAGTCCTGACGGAATTTTCTAGAGAACGAAGCTAGGTAAAAACCCTCGGCTGGTGAATCAGAACACAGCTTGTGTTACGGGCCACACACCCAATTCAAATTAATCAGTCACCCAAGCAAAACTTCCGAAATTGTATCTTCAAATTGCTTTGCATATATGCTAAAATGCATCGGTGGGGTAAATCGCCTTGTGCCTCTCCAGGCGAAGCCTTGTGTCTACGCGTCAACAGGGTACTTGAAGACACTGCCTACCGGCTGGCAGCTGCGAAATTTAAATAGGAAATCCCATGTTAAAGAAATTTCGCCCTAGTGTCTTAATTTTAAAGATATGCATTTCAAACAAAATTTATTCTTCACGAATTTTTTAGGAGAATATTCCTACAAGCGTACTTTTTCAATATAGATAGGCAGTACGTCCTTTTTTGCAAAACAAAATTTTTAAAAATTCCTTGCACACATGCTATACATAGACACAGGTGTATTTCGCGAAAATATTTATGGCCATGCTAGCCTTCAATATCCTACGCCCACAACCACAACTTACTTTGGTTATTGGCCATGTGTCTACGTGAGAAGACATGTTCCTACTTGACTGGGCCAATCGTAATGAAGTACTCCGATACTGAACGTCCGTGATTCGCGGACACACACTTGAGCCACGTGACATTTAAAATCATCCAACGACGAAAGTGCATATTAACAAAAGTGTTTTGGAGTACGACTGGTTTTGAAATATTTTCGCGAAAAACACCTGCCCCTTGCTATATATGTCATGGAAACACTTCCGCAGTAAGGAATTTATCGTAAAAAAATTCGCGAATAATATATTTGGTTTGAAACGCCTATCTTTAAAATTAACGCACTGAGGCGAAATTTCCTTAACATGGGATTTCCTATTTAAATTTCACCGCAACCCGCCTTCAGAATACAGAGGCAAAAAAAAAACCGTTTATACCGCGAAATAAACCCGCAGAGGCAAGTGAAATGGTGTCACTGGCCAGAGAAATTCCGGAACGCTGTTTGCTAAGCAACGGCTGGTTACCTACTCACCAGCCGGCAGACCAACCGACGAGCAACCTCTTTGCAGCACGCAGCGGCCAATCAGAGAACGGGTACGTCCACGTCAAAGGAGCCGTCATGCCGTTTCGCCTCTGCGTACTTTACTACTCTGTGACGTGACGAGAGCGCGCCTCATCTCATTCTGACCGTGCTATCGGCGAGCACGTTCGTCGTGCGAAGCCTTCGTGCGCACTCGGTGTAACAATATTTTTTATGAGAACTATTTTTTACTAGGCATTACCAACACACATACTTTCTCCATGTTTTTATTCATATTAATTATTTATGAAATATTATAATCTATATATAAAATAAAAAAGAAATTTAATTTAACAAAATTAAGATACTGTTATGTTATGATGAGTATAAAACGCATATAATATATAGCATATTTTGGAAACAACCAAACGCATCATACATGGGGTAATTTTTCAAATGTTTAATTCAAAAAGTGTGAAGAAATCGCGAATAGACTATAACCGGCTGTTTGCGGTAAAGAAAATGCTTTTTCAAAACAAATATGTGAAGAAGAAAAACAAACTTCGTTTAAGTTTAAGCAGGGACGCCTGTTTTTTGCGAAAATATTTACGCGGAGGCTAGACTTCAAAATCCTGTGTGCACCCTTGCAGTCTTCATTTGACTATTGGCCGCTCGTCTTTGTGCGTAGACGCTCTGCTACATGAGTGAGCCGATCAGAATCAAGTTTCTCCGATACTGACCGTCCGTGATTCGCGGGGCAGACAGATAAGACGCGTAACAATTTAAATGATCCAATCACGAAGATGGTTCTGAACCAAAGTGTGTTGGAACGCGACTTGTCCGGAAATATTTTCGCGCGGAAACAGAAGCTCCTAGTCGTGAAATATAGCTCGTCTTGTCTACGCACTGTGAACTACAGCTCGTCTTGTCTACGTACTGTGAAATATAGCTCATCTTGTCTATGTACTGTGAAATATAGGTCGTCTTGTCTACGCACTGTGAACTACAGCTCGTCTTGTCTACGTACTGTGAAATACAGCTCGTCTTGTCTACGTACTGTAAATATAGCTCGTCTTGTCTACGTACTGTGAAATACAGCTCGTCTTGTCTACGTACTGTGAAATATAGCTCATCTTGTCTACGTACTGTGAAATATAGGTCGTCTTGTCTACGCACTGTGAACTACAGCTCGTCTTGTCTACGTACTGCTGGCAAAAAGCCGGCTCCGGCCTCCCTCAGGTACCAGCAGCACGTGGTGCCTGCCTTGCGATACACGCGTTTTCCACTGGCCGGGTTTCACGAGAAAACAATAAAGCAGATATACGGCACGAGCAACAGCCCCTTTGACCGTTTTTCCTACCTCCTAGAAACAAAAAAATTTGTTCAAAACGTATTTCACCTTTTATTTCGTAATACCTATACTGCATCAAATACTTACAACATACAAGATTTATATTTTTAATAAACGCAACAAAAACATACAATGTTTTGACAGTAAAATAACGGGAAACCAAAATCTTATTTCTGTCTAGTTTTCACAGCCGTGATTTTGAAACCTGCATTAATATTCTTCTGTTTAATAACTTCATACAAGTAAATGAAATTATTACAGTGTTTAATGCTAGAATATATTCCTCCTGTTTTGATATATAAACTAATTAAAGCTTTGGCTTTTTTACGTACGAAATTACTGAACTGTGGTGTTACAAGAAGCTCACAACTCGTACATATGCAGAAAGCTAAATTTGTTGATTTACATCACATATAAGAACACTCGTCTGTAGAGTAGAGACAAATAATTTCATTTCCCAAATACAATTAGATAGAAATCACTGCATTTGTCAAGATCAACGAGGCATATTTCAACTGTACCAAATAAAGTATGAATGACAGGAATGTGTGGAGTATACAAGTAAAATATTGAACACAAGCTTTTCTCACACACGCACACGTCAACACATACTCATACATACATACATGGTTATCTTGTTATGGTTGTATATGGGCCAACTTATGAACACACGTTGTTATGGGCTTGATGTCGGTACTTCTCGAACAAGCAGATCATATTAGGGGCACCTTAGCGTCAGAGAGAGAGAGAGAGAGAGAGAGAGAGAGAGAGAGAGAGAGAGTAATGAAGGCGGCAATAAAATTCGCAACATAAATTAGGCCACAATTGTTGACAAATTACCACATCATGTCAAGGTGCCAGCACCTACTCCCTCCATTCGGGTATTAGATCAGGACGTTGTTTGTGCCAAGCGCCGTCATATGGAGAGACGATTACGCGTTGTTATATCACAAATGAGACTGCACTTGTCTGGAAGTCAAGTCCTTTATTTGTAGCCCAGCGCTGGACTGGATACTCGAGATGGGCTGATTGTCGCCTGTTTAGTCTTCGCCATGATCATGGCTAATAAAACCAATTTCTTGATTCGACATTAATCTTTGCCACATTCCTCTCTGCAAAAGAATAATGAATTAATTCTTCTGGTAATAATTCTCCTCTTCATTTAGTATTTAATTTCCGGCTATGTTTGTTTACATTTCTATACAATTGCATACAATTATAAAGCTTGATTATTATTTATTAAGTTCTAAGAATTTTCCGGTTGATATATTTGACTGGCATAATATGACATGAGAACGAAAGAAAAAAAATTCGTCGAGCTAAATGATGTTTACAGCGTATTTTTTTCTCACGTCGAGCTTCTATTTGTATTCTTGCATTTATATATGTTTAAGCACTAACGTTTGCATGCCTCGTATGGATTTTTGCATGACTGTGCGCCTTGCGATTCCGCTCTTCGTTTTAATTTATCTTCTACAGCAAAATGGTAGCAAATATAATTTGCTAAAGATAATTTAATTTTTCGTTTCCCAATCAGAATTTATAAGAATCTAATTTTCAAAATTGCTACCTTGCAAAATTATTATACGAAGTAACAAAAGGAAGAGTTGTAAAAAACTTTTTCGCACGAGTATAGGCTACAAAATAAGAGCATACATTAAATTATGTTGTGAGATACAGATTGTTAGGAAATGAAGGCTTGTATGTACGTTTTATCAGAGGAACTTGACTATAATCTATTCGAGGTTTCTTCGCACTTTTTGATTTTAACCTTTGAAAAATCATCCCATGTACGACGTGTTTGGTTATTTCCTAAGTATGCCATGTATCAGAGCGTTTTACATTTCTGTTAACGTAAATTTGCCAATTGTTGGTTTAATTGAAGTATTACTTACATTTTATCTATAAATTATAATATTTATTTCATAATTAATATAAACAAAAACAGCGAGAAAACAGGTGGTTTGGTAATGCCTAGTAACGAATAGTTTTTATGCAAATTATTATCACACTGAGTGCTCACGAATGCAGTACGCAGTCCCGTTGGTGTATTTTTGTAGACTTCAGATGATCTCGACGATTCCGTGACCTTGAAATTTCGACGACTGTAACCTTGAAATTTCACAACATTTTCGAAAATTGATTATTTTCCTGAAAGTTAAAAAAATAATAATATTCTCCTGTAATAACTGAAGCACGTTAAGGCGTTAAGGTTTAACCCATTGCATTGAAATAACGAAAGTGTCTTTTACTGGGTAGTTAAATAATGCGAGTAAGCCTTGCACGAAATGTGAACCAGTACGTGTTAATAATGTTATGATATGATTTATAATTCTTCATCATAGCTTATCGGTGCTATAGGGGCGTATTGATAAGAGTTATATAATGAACACTTTATAACAGGGGTTTATTTAACATTATTGTTGTACAATATTATTTCGATATAAACTTGATCGAATATGCGCGGGGGAAGATATACAACTATACTGAAATAATAATTTATTTCTAATTATAAAGATTTAACCAGTCACATTCTGAGTAGAGTCTAATTGGGGAGTCCCCACCATGTTCATGATTCCGGAGGCTGATTAAGATGGCGCAAGTCGACGCCCGGACACACTCATCTTCAGTGGTCTTCTCGTTCCAATGGACCGACGACAAAAGACACCGCCCACGGTCTACGCTCTCCTATATCGGCTGCGTTGTCCCCGTTTACTGGCCGGCGGAGGGGATTTCTGCGGTTTGAGATTTCATAACTAATTTCAGCAATCACAGCCCGTGTCCTGGATAAACATATGAAGGTGTGATCAGGCAGGCCGCTCAGTTAAGACCTGATCACAACTCGTAACAATACAAACAAGACAAGCATTGGCAGAAGCTGTGGGAAGACGACGCAAGAGCTTTTCACGGTCCTGGGATCCATTTTAAAATATCTTCTCTTGAATGTCCGTGAATACCGAGAACTCAACAAAGCGGTAAGGCAACCACTGACTTTGTAAGTACACAAAATTTTATAAGCAAATTTTGATTGTTGTATTTTTTGTTGAAACCATAGGACATCAACTGAATTACATATAAAAAAAATTCAAGCACAGTGAACATTTTTTATTCGTCCCCCCCCCCCCC
>NQII01002866.1:154442-198813 GCA_002778355.1 Clitarchus hookeri
GTTATTTCCACCTGATGTCTCGTACTGTGCATGATTAACTAAACATACCAACAGCTGATTAATGTGGGTATTATGTGGATATTTCCGCGTTAACAGGTGATATTTCCTTTGGTATACGGGAATTAAATGAAAGTAACAAAGTGGATGCCGGGTTTTTGTGGCTTAAATTGACATATTTAGAAGAGATATTTTGTTTGACGCCAAACTCAGCACGCGAGCTCATCGGAGTCGCGAGAAGGACTGCCAGGATATTTCCGCCCTCTCCGAACAATGGCCACCAGTCGCATCTGGCGGCCACCCGAGCCTCGCGCATGCACGGTACCAATTCAAGGACATGCTCACATTGCAGTCGTATACCTGATCGAACAATACCAGATGTACTATTTCAATCGTGTTATTAGTCGCGAAGTTATAGTGTCCGAATGGTCCACCCTGCAAACGTTACATAGCCGTTTCCGTCCCGGTGCCCCTTGTGCCGGTCTGAGTTTAAAAATGCATTCACGTCCAATAAACAATTTTTGGTTAACAGAAAGGGCCTTCTTCTCTTGGCAAACACCAAACTTCACATGGCGAAAATTACGAAAAAAAGTTGAGTGAACGAGTTTTCGAGTAGGTTATGACGCACCTTCTACATTTCCCGAACTCGATGCATAAACATGTAATGTAGTCTAGTGGTTTTTAAGTTACGTCCTGAAGAACAAGGCGTTCAAAATGGGGATAATTCAGAAAGTGCATTTCGGTTGTTCGTTGTCTCACGAGAACCACATTTCTTCAGGGGCGGGATTGAGACCATGGGAACCATTAGTAAGGATTCGCGACCACAGGACAAAGACATTTTGAATGATGCAGACATTTTTACACCATCACAGACCTCAGTAGTTATTTGAAATATAAAAACGGCAATATATTTCCAATTAGCCTGCTATAAAAATCCGATTATAATCTCAAATATTGTCCATACCCTGTTACACGACATTTACGTTTTCAAATAGAAACGATACTCCCCTTAAAAAGAGTAAATTGCGACGTGGTAATGGGATATGTCCATAAATCTGAAACAATACATTTTTTCACTTTTTTTTTTTTGATTATCCCTGTTTGGATGCAAAATAGTCCTTTTACATTTTATTAATTTAATGGTTCAAATGTTTACCCACCAAAAATTTAAATAATACAGGACGTATTTACTTTAAAGTTTGGATGCAAATTTAAGGGCGAAAATCAGTAAGGTAGCATATTTTATAAGAATACGTAGTTACGGTTTTTAACTCTTGCACTTGTCGGCGAAAACTCGAGACGGTGAAAACAAAACTGCTTTGCGGGAAATAATTAATTAAAACCCGTTTTTATCGCGTAGTTGTGGGACCCAGTTATTTATTTCAGACAAGCATTTCCTCCTACTCGCTTCGCTCTTGTCTTCTTGGTGGTGGCGGGTGCTTTCATTTCGCAATTTACTCGAGTAGATCGCGGTGAGTTCCCAAGACCTCTCTCCCGTCTCCGTCGCTAGAGCTGGCGTCAAGTGGAGGACGGAACTGTAATGAAATATTCACGAAGCCCATGTACATACGATATTGTTGACGACAATTACATTCCATAAACAAATTAGGCTGCTGAGCTGTTGAGGAATGGAAATGGTACAGGGATGGGACGATGAGTCTGTGGTATAATACTGGAACGGAAATTAATTTTAACTGTTGGAAATAGGCCTACTTTATGTCTGCTGTAATTTTTCCTAGAAATGTTTTCATAGTTTTAACTATAATAAAGAGAATGCGCAGCATTTCATACTTACCATTTGAAAACACACCAGTACTCTCTGGAATAGTTCCTTATAACACAGTGGTAAGAAACTTGACAAAAATTCCAGTCTTACTGCATGAAAAAAAAAAATCTGTATTTTAACACACGTTTTACTGTAATGAGAATGAACAATTAAAATACATCACAAACTGAAAGAAGAGCACGCACGATGGCTTCTTCTTACTGGCATCTAATACTTTGAAACTGGTACTAAAGAAACTATCTCGAGTTGGAATAAGACCTTTATAATGTGACGTAATTGAAGGCGACAGTAGAGGCCCCGGTTTAAGTCAGAATACAGCCGTATGAAAATAACATAGCCAAAGTAAAACTATACTGTAGCGAGTTTAATGTCAATAAGAATCTATTCTATTGCAGAATATGACTTTTCGCCTACATTTTTAAACTTTATTTAGAAGAATTCTGCAAGCATGGCACATAAAAAGTGAAACAATGGGAATTTTCATTCGGGAAAAGTTCTTCGCCTTTTGTTTTTGCAGACGACCACATTGCGATCGAAGCGTATACCAATAACTTAAGGTACNCGGGAAAAGTTCTTCGCCTTTTGTTTTTGCAGACGACCACATTGCGATCGAAGCGTATACCAATAACTTAAGGTACGTGTTAAGGGAACTCCAGGAATATTATAAGACACCTGATTTGAAAATGAATATGAGCAATTCTAAATAAATAGTTAGCAACGGGAGCTGAAAGGATTGTTTGTTAACTCNCGGGAAAAGTTCTTCGCCTTTTGTTTTTGCAGACGACCACATTGCGATCGAAGCGTATACCAATAACTTAAGGTATGTGTTAAGGGAACTCCAGGAATATTATAAGACTCCTGATTTGAAAATGAATATGAGCAATTCTAAATAAATAGTTAGCAACGGGAGCTGAAAGGATTGTTTGTTAACTCGGTGGAGGAAATGGCAAAAATTGCTGCTGCAGAGAAAGCTGAAACCGTTGGAATGATGTTTTACATCAGACCAGTGTGTAAATAATCAATAAAAGAAGAGTTTCGTTAAAAACACCGGATACACGATATAAATCTTAAAAGGGAAACAAAAGAGCTCCACTGAATTTTGTTAAAAAGTGTAATGATTCCAATGTTTGGGAGGTTGGCAAAAAGTACAAGAAGAAGTTGCTAGCTTATTCCAATGGTTTCTGGCAGAGCTTAAGATGACCCAAATTTGAGATAAATAAATAAGCAATCTTGGAAGGTATGGAGGTGAAAAGAGCTATTTTATGGCGATATATATCAGAAACGTGTTGTTTGGTTTCTGCACGTGAGCAGAACTAAGGGAGTGAGACTTCCAAATCAGNGTATATATCAGAAACGTGTTGTTTGGTTTCTGCACGTGAGCAGAACTAAGGGAGCGAGACTTCCAAATCAGGTATCACGATGGTCAGCATCACAGTGACGAAAACGGGGTCGTCAAGAAAGTAACTGCACGGAACAAGTAAACGAGAACATGAAGACGAGAAACTTGACAACCATCTACTGACAGGACAGAGGATAATGGTGTACGAATGCGGGGAGGCAAATACAGCCGTAGAAATTCGATGAATATGAAGATCAGTTTCGAGAGATATGAGTGGCGCCTAACAGTTATCTTTGGCACNAAGATGACCCAAATTTGAGATAAATAAATAAGCAATCTTGGAAGGTATGGAGGTGAAAAGAGCTATTTTATGGCGATATATATCAGAAACGTGTTGTTTGGTTTCTGCACGTGAGCAGAACTAAGGGAGTGAGACTTCCAAATCAGGTATCACGATGGTTAGCATCACAGTGACGAAAACGGGGTCGTCAAGAAAGTAACTGCACGGAACAAGTAAACGAGAACATGAAGACGAGAAACTTGACAACCATCTACTGACAGGACAGAGGATAATGGTGTACGAATGCGGGGAGGCAAATACAGCCGTAGAAATTCGATGAATATGAAGATCAGTTTCGAGAGATATGAGTGGCGCCTAACAGTTATCTTTGGCACCGACAGGAAGGTGTAGTACCCCGAGAAAACCCACCAACCAAAACCAGCATCGGTCACGTGCGAAAATTGGCCATTACCCCGCCGGGGATCGAATCTAATTCTCCTTAGCGGTAAAAGTGTTGTCTGACCTCTACACCACCGCGGCACCAAAAAAATTTGGTCAGCACTTGCGAAAAAAAAAAAAACAATGTATCACTGGTGGTGAATATCTGTACAACGCGACTTCTGTTAGAACGGTAGTCTAACGACGGATCGACCACTTAGAACAGCAGAAAGCGCATCTGGCGTGAATGATTTTCGAGACGGGCTCGAATTAACCTGGCTATACGGGTCACGTCCATGGCCAATCATCCCCTCTCCCCCCTCCCCAATTCTCGCGCGGGCTCGCTCGCTCGCTCGTTATCCCCTCGGCTGGTCGCGGCGGCGGTGCCTGGAACTCCGCCAACAGCCAGCCGCGTCTTTCGGAAAGTGATTGTCTGCGTCCGTGTTTGCGGATACGTACAAGTGTGTTCGTGTGTGTGTGTGTGTGTGTGTGAGGAAGTGTGTGGGAGCGTGTTCGTAGCGCGGACGATTTACTGTTCCGCCAGTTGCTTTCGGTCGGCCACGAGGGTTGACCGCCTTCACCCCCCCCCCCCTCTCCCTTACCAAATAGAAGGGCGGACGTCTCGAATGGCAGGCAATTCTCGGCAAGAAGCTTCATCGTGACGGCAGGCATAGGTATAGTCTATTTGCGGTTTCTTCACACTTTATGAATCTAACATTTGAAAAATCGCCCTATCTATGACATGTTTGGCTACTTCTTTAATGCGCCACCTCTGCTAAAGCAAAGGACGTTATTTTTGGTTACATTAAAGATATACTTATATTTTTTCTGCAAAGTGTAATATTTCATTTATAATTAATATGAATGAAAACAGTGAGAAAATAGGTGCGTTGGCAATGCCTAGTAAGAAATAGTTCTTGCGCAAAAATATTATTAGACTGAGTGCCCACGAATGCCGTGCCTAGTCCCAGTGGTGTAATTTTATAGATTTGTTTGTATAAGGCGGAGGGATATTATGGAAGTAGAACTTTAGCAGGGCTTGAGTAAAGTTGGAAGTAACCGTGAATGGACGATATTCGGACAGGCGCAGTCATAAGGTAGGCGATCAACCTCTCACTTCGCGTACAGATGAAAGGCAAAGGAGAGCGAATACCGCTGGNGGCGCAGTCATAAGGTAGGCGATCAACCTCTCACTTCGCGTACAGATGAAAGGCAAAGAAGAGCGAATACCGCTGGTTCCTAGTTACAAATTTACAGCACGAGGACGGACACGAAAAAGAGCAGAACATGTGCGTCTCACACGTTGCCTAAAGCACAGGCGTCCTACGTCCAGACTCACTTCCATTCTCACGCTTGCCAGTAAAGAGGTTCGCCTCACCTAAACGACTAACCTAGTTCCAAGAGAGACATTATAAAAAAAGGCGAGTTTTTCCTTTTTGAAAGAGCCATGGGTGGAAAACTTTCAGATGATAAAAGTAATTTGACGAGGAGAACATTTTCTTTACTTCCTTAGCTAACNGAGCCATGGGTGGAAAACTTTCAGATGATAAAAGTAATTTGACGAGGAGAACATTTTCTTTACTTCCTTAGCTAACGCGTCGCAATTGATACTGCGTTTTAAAAAATGCACCGATTCGCCTATAAGCCATAATAATTAAAGAATAGCACCCCCGGAGTTTTAAAAGTTTCTCCAATATTGGGGATAGCTTAGAACACTGTCTCTTATGGATAAGAGGATAACGAGTTNCCGGAGTTTTAAAAGTTTCTCCAATATTGGGGATAGCTTAGAACACTGTCTCTTATGGATAAGAGGATAACGAGTTATTTTAAATTTACACGAAATTAAGAAGGCATTTTGAAAAATAAAACTAAATATAGATATAAAGATACATACCGACTCACGGAGGACTGTATATTGAGCATGCATTCGTAATTCTTAAAAAAAATTGAAAACGGCAGGCCAACTAGAATATAATCACGTAAGTGGCAAAAGTAACACAAAGTAAATTAAAGGCTTTCTCCAACTTTAAAAAAAAAAACATTGCTTAAGTTCTACTTACAGGCCATTCCTCCGCCTTGGGCAGACAAAAACTCAGCTAAATATAGAAAATTACACCAAAGGAACCACGCACCGCATTTGTGGGCACTCAGTTTAATAATAACTTTGCATGACAACTATTTTCTACTGCGCATTACCAAAACAGTTTTTTTTCTCTATTTATCTATATGAATTATAAATGAAACATTAAAATGTATAGATACAATATACGCAAGAGTTTTCAGTTTAACCAAAGAAAAATATATTATTTCCGTTAATGGAAGAATGAAACGTTTGTTATGGTTTATATGTTTAGGAAATAACCAAACACGTCAAATGTAGGGTGATTTTTCAAAGGTTTGGTTTAAAAAATGCGAAGATACTGTGAATAGACTATAACTGCTTCCCTTTTATGTGAGAATCAGAGATAGATATGATGTTGAGGACAATTTTACTATTCATTGTTAAGCGGAAAGTGAACCAAATTACATTTTAACCGCTAAGAGGCGAGACCTTTCAGAACGTGACGTGTTTGCAAATTATTTCCTTGCTGAAGCTGATTTGGAATACCAACGTAAAAAATTCACCCGTCACTTGGAACGGTGAGTGCAGCAGTTATGTGTGATAAATCGAAGATTAATTTCAACTGCTGGTAAATATTAACGTAAATATTATTATATTACTAAGCGGTGATGTCCACAAATTTTCAAAACCAAACAATAAAAGCGTGAACGGCAATTATTGTTATTTAAATTAATTTCGGGTTTCATCCACCCAAATTCTGACCACAATAGTTTTAATTTTGTACAATGTTTATGCTTTATGGAATTCATTTTACAAACCATTTCATTCACACGGAAGATTAAGAGTATTATTATAAAATAAGGTTTTTTTTTTCGCTTAATCAGTCTCCCAAACAGAATGTTTTTTTTTCTTTACTAATCTGCTAGTTGTCAAATAGCGGGAACATATTTATATTTAATGAATAAGTTCCTGCCTTTTTGCAAGCAGGAAATAACACACAGTGGGAATTAGATTTAGAAGTATAAAAAAAAACTTGAAAATTGTAAATTTTCTACAATCTATTATTTCCAATAATACTTCTAAAACTGAAATTATGACACGAAAACGAAGAATTTCTGCATATTGGGTGAAGCCGAGCCTTAAATACAGTTACTGAAACCTAGTAACAAACTTGGGGGACAGTGTTTACTAGAGGAACTGACTAGCCATCGTGAGACCACGGAAATTAGGAGGCTGTGGTGGGNGGATGAGTATCGCTGCTCCGCGCTTGACGTCAGGCGCAAACAAAGTCAGGTCCTGTCGGGCAGGGCGAGATGGAATCAGTTAAGTGCACGTCAGTCGAGCAGTCCAATGAAAACTTCAGCACCGCGTTTGCGCGCTCTCTCGAAACGCCGCCCATTGTAAGCTTTGCGGAAATGTTTTATAAACACCTACCTACGACTACCTCCCGTTATGCATTGTTTGGCTGGCTTCACCATGTATATTTATCGAACTGCCTCGCGAGGAGTTTAAAAATGCTCGTCTGAACACTTGTTGATTTCCTGTACATAATTTTTTTTTCGATCCCCTCCCCCCCCCTTAAAAAATAAACCAATATTTCTTATTTAAACCCACAAGTGATTTTGTGGAAAAAATTTCGCTCGTGACTAAGTGTAACAAAAATTTAGGTCGGGCAGTAATTTTTCGTCGACTGAATGATTTTTTTTTTCTTGTTCCTTTATGTGGGAAACTCAGTATTGAAGTAGCCAAATTCGGTTTGGCAACGTCTAAAGCAGGAAACGAATCCAAACACACAAATCAGTCAATGCCGAAGAACAGCTGTAGGCGTACGTGCGTTGATAATAAAATTATATTTTCGGAATACGTTCTTAACATAAAATATGTAAATTAATATTTTTAGAAACAAATTGCAACGGTATTTGAAAATTTCAGTGTTATACTTAAAGGTCTGTTGAATCTGGTAAGTATTAAATTTCAATTTCGAAAATATATAAATATTTAAAATTTAAAATTTCAGGCAATTTTTAAAGAATAATTGTAAAGAAGATATGAACTGGACTTTATGGATTTTAACTGTTATCTATGCTGTTTACACGCATATAATCTTACATAATGCTGGAAAATACTGATGTAATTGTTAGACCAACACAACAAAATTTGTAAAATTAATATTTTTTTTTATATATAATAAGGAATGAGAAAAATTTTAAGCGGTGCTATTTTATGTAACTTATTTGCTCGAAGTGTTTGGTCGTCAAACACTGCTTTAGTCGTGTGCTTATTTTAAATTTAGATAAAGGTAATACATAATTATTTTTGGTTAATACTGCTAAAGCGGCTTACATAACGGAACGTTAGTTCGTCACATTGTCGCGTGTCTGGGTTTTCAACTATGATAATAGTTGTATTAATTTTCTTCCGGGTTCAGTGATATTGTATAAAACATAGCAGATGATAGGAACCTAACCAGTAAGATAAACTTTTTGAAGTAACTTTGCACCTGTTAAAATTATGTTTAAATTATACTGAATTATAATTATAAAAAACAGTAAAATATAAAAATATTTTTGCCATTTACACGTTAACTTCTATGCCCTTGGTCTTTCAAAGGGTCTGCAGTTCAAGAGGTTCTCGTTTTGAATTCTGGGTAAGCCGTGGTTTGTGGGTGCCGTGTTTAGATTTAAGCTTAGGTCGATGGATTAAGTTAAAATAATTTGATAGTTACTCTTCGAATAGTCACTCGAGATAAAAAACTGCCAATGTTTTAAAGAAATACACATAATTTTTTTTAAATGTTTATTAAATAAGTAGAGAAACAATTTATGAGTGAATTACTGGAGGGCATCAAATCGAATACGAAATTTGTCAAACCAAAACAGACCGGGTAATCCTTTCATGCCCATTGTAGACAATTGTCAACATGCTGCCCAGAAAGCTTACATTTGATCAGTGCTGCACTCTGCGAGGCTCAGTACCCAATGATCTTCCCTGTTAGCAACTGATTCCTAAACCACGCCACTGTTCTACGTTATGACTGGTTCATATCTTTGTCACTGATCACAAAGCCTACAGCTTATTGGTCGTGTTAACGAAACAAGTTCTCTGCCAGCTAAAGTACAGGACGCGTCAAAAATGTCTTATTTGCAACACCAGAAACCATAAATTTATGTGGGAACGAAAATGTTAAAATCTCGTAAATTGATATATTTAACCCGTTCAGTCCCGAATTACCATTTCACCCCCACTGTAGAATATTGCTTACAGGTTGCACAAGAATGTTACATTTGGCCATTGCTGTACTCTGAGAGTCTCAGTGCCCAGTGATCTTCCTCGTGTGCTCTGCGTTTAGATTGGCTCATGTCACTATCACCGAGCACAAAGCCCACAGCTTATCGGTTGTGACCACAAAACGAGTTGTTTGCCAGCTGAAGTACAGCACGATTCAAAAAGGTCTTATTTGCAACACCGGAAACAAAAAGTTAATGTGGGAATGAAATAGCTGACTTCTCGCTCATTCAGAATAAAGCATGCAAATTACTTAATCCGCTGAGTCGTCGTGTTCAATGATCGTGGAAATGTTGCTCACGAATGATATATTTATTGCCGGTACTGTACAGAGCAAGGTATCAGTGCCCAGTCTACCATGTTGTTAATCTGATATGTGGAATTCTCTACACTTCTTTGACACGCATGGTTAATGCTAATATCATCGAGCACGCAGCACGTTGTTCATTGGTTGCAAGACAAGTGCTGAACACGAGTAAAGCGCAGACAAAAAAAATACGTGATTGCAACACGTTATCTCAGGAATTTCTGTGTAACCGAACGGTTTAACCGCCTGAAAAAAAACGTACGATTTATGTTTAAGTGAATCTTAAAACCGATTTAGAAATTTACTCTGTATCTTTTTTTAAATTGAATCTTGTTATTTTATTTGTAAGGAAGTAACACCTCATGCAATATGTACTATTTGAACAGTGTTTGGAAGAAATATAAGATGATGAATATTTTTCCCTTGGCTTACGCCGCTGAGACGCTAAATGTCTGTTCTTCAACCAGTTAAAAGTATTTTACGACGCATAATCATTACGTGCTATAAACGGTAAAAACGAAATTCACAAAAATATTTCCGAAGGTCGTAAACAACGTCAGACCAAAGAGGAGTAAATCATATCGGCTCTGTGGAGCGCCATAAATCAGACGTTACGGGCGGGTGCTGGTTTTGGCGCAGCCCCCACTTAGCGGAACTAAGACTGGCGCGGGCAGTTAATGCGGATTACAGTCGGGCCGACCATTATAGAGATGCGCCAGACTGCGGGTACACACAGCTTCAATAGTGGTGCGTAAACAGGAGGCGCGGGCCTCGTATACATGCGTCGTGCAGGAAGAGGGATGCAGGGCAGAGGCGACGTAATGGGCTGTGGAGCTGATCCTGACAATGGCGACAGATTATCACTGCACAAGCCGGAACCCCTTAGGCTAAGTGAATCCCTGAAATATGTCAAAATAATCCGCTCTTCCCCGCCGAAGCTTCTCCGTTAATTTTCCATTCCTCTCGCATTTTTATCGATATTTTTCCCGAAATTATTTGATTAATTCCCGTGGATATTTATGGACCCTCGTTTTAATTCAGTGGGAATCGTGCCAGACGATGCCGCTGTTCGGCGGGTTTTCTCGGGGATCTCCCCCCCCCTGTCCTAGGAAAATCGCAACACATTCAATGCGTACAAGTTAAATAATGTTTGGTACAAAACTAAAATATTGATTTTTTGGCAGGCCTTCAGAAAAGTAGGAAATAACAGAGAATGGACTATAACAAACCAATATTTTTTTCAACATGACCTAACGAAAACAACTGCTTATAATGATTGTTAAATGTGTAAGGGATTTTTAACTGAGCAGTCGACTCGCCCTACATTGGCTCATATCCAGCCAGTAATGACGTTGCACAGTATGGATGGTGTTTCCGATGTAGTTGGGCCAATGGGACATTGGCAAGGGAAAATATTGAAATATTAGTGTTCCTGTCGTGGTAATTACAGGCGACTCACTGTTGGCGTTTCTTATTTGCCAGTAACAATGCACTAACTTCAAGTGCTAGCACACACTCAGTTTAAAAAAAAAACACTTTAAAAGACGTTTAACAGACCAAAGTTATTTTCTACGTTTCCAGCATATTACATATTTTTCTCCTTAGTGATACATAATTATAGTCTGAAAAAACTTAAGCCAATTGGCGGAAAATTACGTTTAAAAAATTATAAGATTCAAAATTAATATACATTTTTTATATAAATCACGAAATTTAAAAACTAACACCAAGTTGCACAAAAAAAGCTAATGTTGTTGCAAAATAAATTACTATTGAGGAATTTTTAAAACGTTTACGGTGTAGTAAAACTAATAATGTGACAAAGTTAATAATTTTAACCATTTACAACATCTAAAATTACTATTATGAAAATATACTGTTGAAGTGTTAATGTTAATAAAGTCACTAACCAATGTTGCCGCAACTAAATGTTGTATTACGCAAAAAAATAACAGGAAAAACAAAATAATTTGTGTTACTGCGACATTAAAGTCAAGTCCAGCTAACACAAGTTTACGCTCACTTGACGTTGTAAAATGGCGGATACTAGCGAACAGAGATAACCTCGCAAAATGAAACCACTACATTTAAATTGTAGTACGAGAACTAAAGCTCACGCCAGCTAGCAAGCGTTGCAAAGCAGTTTACGTGTGCTAAATACGCACATAGTTCTAGTGCATAAAGTATGTCCACATAACGAAAGAGAACTGCAGTTTGTCATTGTACTCTTCTGAACACCCTCAATGTGAAACGCAGTCAGACATATTAAAATAGAGCAGTTGGTAAGACGTCGGGTTTCGTAAAGTGGCAAGCGTCAAGCACTCACGATGCATTTTCTATTCTCCTACCCTCCGTGATTTTTTTTCTTTGGTAATATTTTTTGTGACTAAAAACTGCATTTAATTTATTTCATATTGGAATATTTTTTAAGCCAAAAATAATACCAGCAAAATTTTAACGCAAATGCTAACATCAATTGAACCCCACAAAATTTGTTTTGCTGCAACATAAACTCCACCTTAAAGCTGACAGTACAGTAAGTAGGTTGCGTTGTTACAATATTACTTAATGTTACATTTACATTAATAGCAAAACAGTATATCACACTAACAGCAACATTATAGTTACTAACGGCTCACATATAACAAAAAATTACTGCAGCAGTAACATTAATGCCGTTAGCACAACATTAGACTTTTATCCGTGTACAGTACCATCAGAATGTTAAACAAAAATGTTTGCTGGAGAATGTTTAGATAAAGTTTAAAGTCAGAAAGGCTAGAATTTAAAACCTTGCCGCATGTGAACGCAGTGTCGGTTTTCGAAGAAATGGCAGCATGAAAATCCTGTGACTTTAATAAGCACTTTAGCCGAAACCAAATTTCGCGTTAAAAAAACTTTATTTTTAGTTTCTACGAATCTATTTTTTAAGTTTTAGTTCTCACATTTATGCTGGAAAACACGATGAATGTTATTTTTTTTTATTTTAAATGTTTGGTATTTTAATCAAGTTATCCCCATAGTATGTCAAGAAAACACCTAAAATTCCTTAGCCATTAGCATATTACTCCGAGTATACTCGTTCACGTATGACGTGTTGCAAAATGTGTAACATCGTGGTGAGTGCTGTAAAGGATCACGAGCTAGCATCTACACAGACGGCGTCTTTTATCTTGGTTTAATGCTTTTGGTCGCTGCTAGCACTCCAGAATTTTATCATTGGTTGCTTCCGATGCCATAGGCAAATAGAAATCATGTGTATAGGTTCCATCAAGCAAGTTTTTACAAGCAATTCGGAAGTAGGCCTGCCAGATAAAAAAATTCCCCTCTTTTGCAACACCTGGAACGGGGGGAAAGAAAAAAGTAAGTTCAGGAGTTAATAAATAGAATTAAAATATTTTGCCACTTGGACAGTCTTAAAGAACCACCGGGAAACTGTTCCTCAGTTAGGTACGCGTGACTTTTTTTAACTGCTAATCTTAGTCAAACCGCGCCGCAGAATGCTCGGTCGTTTCGCGATGGAGGACCGATTTCTGAAGCTCTGAGCGTCTCTTCATGCTATTAAGTGGGCGGGGTCCTAAACGTCAAAGCGGTATTTGTGCATCTGCGACTGATGTGGCTTGCTCCCGGCAGTTATGCGGCCGCGTGATTTATTTCAGTCCACAGAAAACGAGCGTCTAACTAAGCAGACGTTCTCTGACTTTTTTTTGTAGCATTAAGGGTTCAGCTTCAACGAAAACACTACGACTAGAGCTTTGGCCACAGTCAAGAACAGGAATTTGGAGGTTTATAAAGCAGTCCGCGTGATACGATCAATCAAGTATGTGTACTATATAATTAACCAGCTATTTTGTTAACAAAATGGGCGTGGCAAATCGATTTTTTTTTTTCGTGAATTAAATTAAATTTGTTTATAGAAACCAAATACTTTCTAAAAATATTTCGCATATTTATTTCTTCAGGTAGGTTTTGTAAAAAATAAAAAATATTGGCTACTAAGGTTTTTTTTTTGTATAAATTTATGAAAATTTCGTTCGCATACAACATGAAGTTTTCCGTCATGTGTCAAAAGTCAAACATGTAAAGTTANTATGCGGCCGCGTGATTTATTTCAGTCCACAGAAAACGAGCGTCTAACTAAGCAGACGTTCTCTGACTTTTTTTTGTAGCATTAAGGGTTCAGCTTCAACGAAAACACTACGACTAGAGCTTTGGCCACAGTCAAGAACAGGAATTTGGAGGTTTATAAAGCAGTCCGCGTGATACGATCAATCAAGTATGTGTACTATATAATTAACCAGCTATTTTGTTAACAAAATGGGCGTGGCAAATCAATTTTTTTTTTCGTGAATTAAATTAAATTTTTTTATAGAAACCAAATACTTTCTAAAAATATTTCGCATATTTATTTCTTCAGGTAGGTTTTGTAAAAAATAAAAAATATTGGCTACTAAGGTTTTTTTTTGTATAAATTTATGAAAATTTCGTTCGCATACAACATGAAGTTTTCCGTCATGTGTCAAAAGTCAAACATGTAAAGTCAAAAATACAAAGCAAGATACGTGTGAAATTAAAAAAAAATTCAAACAGTCTTAATGTTTTCAAAAAATAAAAACACNAAAAATACAAAGCAAGATACGTGTGAAATTAAAAAAAAATTCAAACAGTCTTAATGTTTTCAAAAAATAAAAACACACCATTCATAACACCAACTTTTTTCTCGAAATTGTAATATACGATACGCCAAATTGAAATTCCCGTTATTACGATAATACTTTTGAAATAATAGTATTTATAAAACAAGAAGTTACCGACATATGTTATGAGCCTACTTTCCTCTATATGAATTCAAATCATTTTGGTGTAGTTCTTAAAATGTTAGAAGGTAGGAGGGTTGACGTTTCGGCAGCTATGTCATTAAAAGTGTAACCACAAAAAAATGCAAGACTACTGAGACATTAAAAAATACACACCTGCCTTACCCGGGATCCGAACCCAGAACATCCCGTACCGTAAAAATGAGTGCAACCAACTGCATCGTGGAGGTAGTATTCGAAGCATCAACTTCGGTTGTAATCAGTCTAAAGTTTTGGTAGACTGGGTTTGCCAACCTCATATACATGTGTTTCAATGTTAGCGTTACAACGCTCTAGGACTGGCAGTACACGTTAAATGGAACAACGTTTGCTTATAAACACGGGGTCGGAAACGAATAGCTCCCTCGCTACTGGGTCTGTAACTTGGCCGCCACGTTCTCCAGATCTCACCAATTTTGGACTTCTATCTCTGGGGCTACGTGAAGTCGCTAGCGTACGTGACTCCTGCGGATTCGTAAATTACCCTCATCGCGCGAATGCATGCCGCTGTCGCACGCATTGAGGCTGCTCGAGATGCAGTAGCGACGACTGAAGAAAGCAAAGCTCCGGCGTTGTCGATTGTGCGTCCGAGAAGGTGGCCGCCATGTCGATTGTGCGTCCGAGAAGGTGGCCGCCATGTCGATTGTGCGTCCGAGAAGGTGGCCGCCATGTCGATCTGTATCTCCGACTTGGTGTAAAATGTGTGAAGAGCGAAACGTATTTTGTAAACAACAGACACCAGATCCCAATAAACACCACAAAACTGAAACACCACAAACAATGTAAGCCAATTACCGCAAATGTTCACCTCAGTGTCATTTCCGGAAGTTATCGAACGACATTAGACACCTCAAAACTTTTATCACGTTGTTTTGCGGGTTGCCTGCCATAATACTCTCATGCCCTCTATCAATGCAAATAATTGTTTCCGACCCCGTGTTTATGTGCAAAAAAATTTTTTTTTTCATTTAACGTGTACCACCAGCCCTAGGCCTTTGCAAGGCAAATTTTGAAACACTCTGTATTTACAATCAACGTCAGTCTGAAAACCAATGTATGCGTCAATTAAATCATGTAGGTTTACATGGTCCACCATAGGACTAATGGTGTGCAGAATTTGGCGGAAATAGGTTGACTGGTTCCCGAGATTTGTCATAAATGTAACATTTTATCAGCAGTCACTATCTTCCAAAAATAAGGCCAAATAGGTTTTTATAAGAATAATTGAATAATTGTCCTGAATATGTGGCCATGCTCAACTCTAATACTGCAATTAAACATGTAAACAATAAAATAAACACACATAGAATATATATATATATAAACAATATGCAGCACTAAAAAAAGGTATAATTAAAAATAAAAAAGTATTTAATGAATTCCAAGAAACCAATCTAAAACATTACAAGCACATAGAGTAACTAAATAACAAATAATTCTGCCAATAGAACTGTCATACAAATAATAAATATAAACAATAAATTTGCAGTGGAAATAAAAATAATAATAATAAGTGGGCAGAAATACCAGATTATCATACGTTACACGAGTTTTCGTTGAAACGCTTATTGTAGTGAAAAAAAGTTAGGAATAAAGAAGCGAAATACATACAGCTGTCATCAAAAGGAAGCCAACGTTTTGTTACATCCAGTTATTTGACCTTAAATTGAACAACTAAGGCATATTTCGTTAAATTCCACCCCATAGTGCAAAGAACGAAGATCGCTATTTTCACAGGTTCTAACACAATATAAATATGAAGATTTTTAAATACATATATATTTTTAAGAATTAAGAAAAAGTAAAAAAAAATGTATTCCGTATTCACAAATGTTTACCTAATAGTTTTAATTCAACGCTAAGACTTGAAACTACTTTCCTCTCTGTAGTTGCCAACTTAACTCGGCGCATGTCAATCAGTGTGCCCGTCAAAATATGTGCAGGTAAGGGCAGTGACATTTTTCAAAGGTTGATTTCAAAAGTGCTCACTTTATCGTGAACAGCCTTTACTTGGTATNTGACATTTTTCAAAGGTTGATTTCAAAAGTGCTCACTTTATCGTGAACAGCCTTTACTTGGTATAACCAGCACACCTATTTTCTCCCTGCTTTAATTATATTGTTCGTATATGTAAAATATAATCATTTATAAATAGAACATAAATAAAAGTTCAATTTAATATAAAATAAAGAATTTTCATGTTAGCACAAGTATAAAACACTTGTGATACATTACAGATTAAGGAAATAACCAAGCGCGTCCGACATGGGGTGATTTTTCANTAACCAGCACACCTATTTTCTCCCTGCTTTAATTATATTGTTCGTATATGTAAAATATAATCATTTATAAATAGAGCATAAATAAAAGTTCAATTTAATATAAAATAAAGAATTTTCATGTTAACACAAGTATAAAACACTTGTGATACATTACAGATTAAGGAAATAACCAAGCGCGTCAGACATGGGGTGATTTTTCANCACAAGTATAAAACACTTGTGATACATTACAGATTAAGGAAATAACCAAGCGCGTCAGACATGGGGTGATTTTTCAAAGGTTTGATAAAAAAAAAAGTGTGAAGAAACCGCGAATATACCATATATAAATACATGTTTATATGTGCGAATGCAGCTCGTCACACTGAATTACTGGCAGTCGATACTGCGTGTGTTGTCAACGATACGCTCGTCTGAACTTGTGTCTGGGGTCGTTACACTCGGAAACGTGGTGCACCTGGCCAGCGCCGCTACCAGGCTACCTCTCGCAGCTTTATGAGCGCCGGATACCAAGGGAGCAGATATCCGCTCGCGCTGGTCACGGGACGTCGTTCTCAGGAAGTTGGGGAGGGGGAGGTGTATACCCCAACCAGACGCACAACCACCCACCCTACCCTCTTTCTGTCTGATAGTCCGTCTACATGCATCAAAAGGGTCTCTTGGAGGGAGTCGGGCATTCCCCTCACGATGCCTCACATACTTGTCTAGGGGATTCCCAGTTGCTGTTCTATCAGGGAAGCATGAAGCACAGAGAGGTCAGAAGAATTCGCAAACAAACCTCTCCCAGCATGAGGGCTCCTGTTCGCGGCAGCGAACTAGCTGAGCGATTCGCGATATCACGCATAACGAACATAACCAATAAAATTTAGCATATTTTTGTGTAAAAAAAATGTAAATTTGGTTAACTTCTTTAGTCAGTCATGTTGAAAGATTTCGCGTGAAAATACGAAGGAGAACAGTCACGTATGTTATAATCAAATTATATAATAGAGAATACATATTTCGTTCATAATTTGGTTGTAACGGAGAAATAATTTTTATCCATTAATGTTCTCATATATAACGCCAGTAAAACTTGCTTTTTTCATTAATGTTAAAATATATACGCCTGTTATTTGTACATATTTGAAATTGCATTTTGTGTAGGAAATGATGTAAAATTACACGTAATAAACACTAATATTTTACGTCCCTATGTGTTGAAGGCAATGAATTATATTGAGTCATTGGAATACAATAATTTAATAACTATAAATTGTAAGCTACTATTTGATTACGGCATAGCAGTACAGTTATTTATTAAATTTGAATTAATGTTAATTGACACCGAATACTGTAAGCGATATTATAAAATATGGCATTAGAAATGTAATGATTTATTTTCCATATATCCCAGAATAAATGTGTGATTCACGTAATTTTTTCCTATTTATAAAAGTATCAATTTAAATGCNTATTTTCCATATATCCCAGAATAAATGTGTGATTCACGTAATTTTTTCCTATTTATAAAAGTATCAATTTAAATGCTTAGTGTACGAGTTCTTACTATGTTGCCCGAATGCCGTCTAATCGATTGTCCAAATGCATCCCCATGGGAACATTCTACGTTTGCTCCTAGGTTATTTCAACCTCTCATNTATTTTCCATATATCCCAGAATAAATGTGTGATTCACGTAATTTTTTCCTATTTATAAAAGTATCAATTTAAATGGTTAGTGTACGAGTTCTTACTATGTTGCCCGAAGGCCGTCTAATCGATTGTCCAAATGCATCCCCATGGGAACATTCTACGTTTGCTCCTAGGTTATTTCAACCTCTCATCTCGAGTGTAACAGTGTTACCCACTCCCCAAATATATCATTTTGAAGCATGTATGAATGCATGTTTAAAGTCATACCCAAGACGATCTAAAGCTTTACTTTTGAAATACGGGTAACTAAACCGTATTATATCAGCTGTAATTCCACATCACGAAGCTCGACGCAAGTAAAGCGTGGCAACCCCAGATATTTGTTAATTTACGCAATATCCAATTTGTCTTCCATTTAAAGTACTCTCTCAAACATTTGCAATAGACTAGTGGACTATTTCCTAATTTTCGAAGACGCATACCTCCGTTGGGAGTCGCTTAAGAATAAGATTGTGAATAAATTTCTAGTTTCCTTTTTTGTGACGGAGCTGATAACGCAGTTTTTCGGCATTACTGAGGTACACTCTGTCTAACACAAAATATGACCGGTTTGGAAACAGAAATGTATAAAGAAGAGTGCTTGTGAATCGTAGTTAGTAATACACGACGGGGAGTCAGACGTAAAATGGCTGTGAACAATACGTAAGTAATTTCAAGTCCGTATAGGATCTATCTATAATTATATGTATTATGCAATTTTTTTAAAGCCAAAATACTTCTCATTTAACAGATTTTACTTAAATACTGCACCGTAAAACCTAAAAATTCAATGAAGCAAATGTTTTCATTTGGAATTGTTGTTTATGGTTTGTGGTAATTTCTTAACTGCTTATGTAGGTATGTCGAGTGTTTAATCGCCGGAAACAACGGTACCAAACCGGCAAAATATTTAAATAATTAGAAAGAAAATTTCTCAGGTATGCCACTAACGTGGCGGGTTAGAAGTTCACCAACTTTGATAAGAATTGGTAACGTAGAACAGAAAGGTTAAAAGAGGTCAATGATTTAAGCACACGTTTTTATAAAAGGAAATGTTTTTCTCTGGAAAGAAAATATTAACCATTACTAGTTATTAATTAATAAGTTAATTATTGCACTGTGGGTTGAACCCTAACTTAAATACAAACCTTAAAGCGTTACTAGAGTATTTACATCGTTTTCAAACATTTCGAAGATAGAATATTCATCGCCTGGAAGTGGCTCACTTCAGCCAAAGCGTGTATGTACGTACGTGTAGGTGTGTGTTTATAGGAGTTGAGAGATAGCAGTAAACGTCGTATTTGAGCAGTAATATCAACTTTTACATACTTGTCAAATACGCTGCTCGCCCTTGTTACCGTCACGTACAGTTCTCCTATTGCACGGTGGGAACATTTTTATGCATATTGTTACGTTTTTAATATTTGTATACTAGTGTCTACGGACTATGGGAGGTTTACACTATTATGGAGGATGAACTGAAGTTAATTATGAAGACAGAACAGATATTTAATACCATGTCTAGGAGTTAAAATAAATATAAGCTATTGGCGAGGGAAGTCTTAATCAATTACAAGATATTACTAACCGGAATGATATCGCCGCCGTAGGCCAAGTGTTGATTCGGAAAGCGACGAGCGGCACGCCAAGCTCCATCTTGATGGCTTCATCTCGGTGTGGGTCCTCAAACAATACTTTTGAATTTCCAGAGAAACGAAAACAAAGAGTTTAATTACGCACGTGTAACGTTATTGCATGCATTTCTATCCACGCAATAAGGCAAAAGAAATGTACTTTGTAAAACAGCATTCGGGGTCACGCNGCCGTCTAATCGATTGTCCAAATGCATCCCCATGGGAACATTCTACGTTTGCTCCTAGGTTATTTCAACCTCTCATCTCGAGTGTAACAGTGTTACCCACTCCCCAAATATATCATTTTGAAGCATGTATGAATGCATGTTTAAAGTCATACCCAAGACGATCTAAAGCTTTACTTTTGAAATACGGGTAACTAAACCGTATTATATCAGCTGTAATTCCACATCACGAAGCTCGACGCAAGTAAAGCGTGGCAACCCCAGATATTTGTTAATTTACGCAATATCCAATTTGTCTTCCATTTAAAGTACTCTCTCAAACATTTGCAATAGACTAGTGGACTATTTCCTAATTTTCGAAGACGCATACCTCCGTTGGGAGTCGCTTAAGAATAAGATTGTGAATAAATTTCTAGTTTCCTTTTTTGTGACGGAGCTGATAACGCAGTTTTTCGGCATTACTGAGGTACACTCTGTCTAACACAAAATATGACCGGTTTGGAAACAGAAATGTATAAAGAAGAGTGCTTGTGAATCNCTGAGGTACACTCTGTCTAACACAAAATATGACCGGTTTGGAAACAGAAATGTATAAAGAAGAGTGCTTGTGAATTGTAGTTAGTAATACACGACGGGGAGTCAGACGCAAAATGGCTGTGAACAATGCGTAAGTAATTTCAAGTCCGTATAGGCTCTACCTATAATTATATGTATTATGCAATTTTTTTAAAAGCCAAAATACTTCTCATTTAACAGATTTTACTTAAATACTGCACCGTAAAACCTAAAAATTCAACGAAGCAAATGTTTTCATTTGGAATTGTTGTTTATGGTTTGTGGTAATTTCTTAACTGCTTATGTAGGTATGTCGAGTGTTTAATCGCCGGAAACAACGGTACTAAACCGGCAAACTATTTAAATAATTAGAAAGAAAATTTCTCAGGTATGCCACTAACGTGGCGGGTTAGAAGTTTACCAACTTTGATAAGAATTGGTAACGTAGAACAGAAAGGTTAAAAGGGGGTCGATGATTTAAGCACACGTTTTTATAAAAGGAAATGTTTTTCTCTGGAAAGAAAATATTAACCATTACTAGTTATTAATTAATAAGTTAATTATTGCACTGTGGGTTGGACTCTAACTTAAATACAAACCTTAAAGCGTTACTAGAGTATTTACATCGTTTTCAAACATTTCGAAGATAGAATATTCATCGCCTGGAAGTGGCTCACTTCAGCCAAAGCGTGTATGTACGTACGTGTAGGTGTGTGTTTATAGGAGTTGAGAGATAGCAGTAAACGTCGTATTTGAGCAGTAATATCAACTTTTACATACTTGTCAAATACGCTGCTCGCCCTTGTTACCGTCACGTACAGTTCTCCTATTGCACGGTGGGAACATTTTTATGCATATTGTTACGTTTTTAATATTTGTATACTAGTGTCTACGGACTATGGGAGGTTTACACTATTATGGAGGATGAACTGAAGTTAATTATGAAGACAGAACAGATATTTAATACCATGTCTAGGAGTTAAAATAAATATAAGCTATTGGCGAGGGAAGTCTTAATCAATTACAAGATATTACTAACCGGAATGATATCGCCGCCGTAGGCCAAGTGTTGATTCGGAAAGCGACGAGCGGCACGCCAAGCTCCATCTTGATGGCCTCATCTCGGTGTGGGTCCTCGAACACTACTTTTGAATTTCCAGAGAAACGAAAACAAAAGAGTTTAATTACGCACATGTGACGTTATTGCATGCATTTCTATCCACGCAATAAGGCAAAAGAAATGTACTTTGTAAAACAGCATTCGGGGTCACGCCGCCTCCGTGGTAAATGGCGCGCGGAACACACAAATAAATGGCGCTGGGATAATTATTTTCACTTTCTCCCGGATGCATACTCTAACACAAACACGGGATCACCGTACACAGGTTTCGTGGCCGAGGAACGGTTTAAAAAAAATTCCTACTTAAAATTTAACAGTGCTATGTTAGTGGCGATTATGCACATCGTAAATTTTGCTCCTAGGTAATAAATCTTTTTCAGCCAATTTACNACAGTGCTATGTTAGTGGCGATTATGCACATCGTAAATTTTGCTCCTAGGTAATAAATCTTTTTCAGCCAATTTACGGAAGCCAAATGGACGGGCTATGTGGACAAGCCATCGAATTTAACCAAAAAAAGAGCCCTTTCTCTATTAGCATTTTCACGGATTTTACGTGATTTATTGGGAACGCAAATACGACGATAAACTAAACTTGCAGGACATAGCGGTCACTGTTAAATTTCTAAAAAAGTCTTATGTTTTTGAGGAATAATCTACAGCTTGATATTACCAGCAGAGAAAATATCGCACACAGAATTTAGCGTTTACATCATTGCAGCTACCATTTTTCGCACAAAGAGAGAAACTGAAAGATATCCTCAATATACACATATTTTCCCGGCTGAATTCTACCCGGGCAGCAATCTTCTTTATTGCATAGTATTTTAGAAACCAGTAATCAGCGGAGGTTATTTGTTCAGATAACGACGACACGTACAATGAAGTTTTTGGACAAAAATTGATTTACTTAAAGCGCAATCTATTTTGCTTCGGAAAAATATCGTAAACGGGCTTACACGAGAAAATGTAACGAAATGGACCGTGGCAGCTAGTTGGATGAAAAATAACAAGCATCATCATTTTGCTATGATCGCGTNGAAAATGTAACGAAATGGACCGTGGCAGCTAGTTGGATGAAAAATAACAAGCATCATCATTTTGCTATGATCGCGGGCTGTATTTTGTGATAAACGACGACAGAGTTAAGTTATCGTCTTCATCTTCGTAAGGGCACGGCAAATGTTACCGATATACGTGATCTAAACTATAACAACTACAAAAAAATACCGAGAATATTCGAAGTATAAATTGATTCAATACATTATAATCTGTAACATGGGCAATCAAATATGAAAAAGGAGTCTTAGAATGCGATCACTGATATGTGGACAGACTTATTTTGCACATTATTTAAAGTGCAGGTCACCAAAAATGTATTATTTTATACTAGTACAAAACACCATTCAACTTGTATAGATTACTCTTTCCTCTAATACAAAAATTTAGGTTGCATAGTTTCGCATCATTGCATGTCAAAATAACAATTTTAGTGTGTTTTGGGGATGTACAAATAAAATAAATGAAATAATTTACAGAAAATTTAACACGTGCGACTGAAAGGTCATGTCTTAATACATGTCAGAGCATACTTAGCTAAACTTATTTTTACAAAAAATGATAGACTGATAAAGATAAAAAAAACAGTGAATGAAATTTCTTATTTTGAACAATTATTAAAAATTGCAAAAACATTTTATTGTGTGATTTTAAAGATTCCTTGAAGTAACTCAAGTTGTCTCATTTCAATGTAAATTATCTCATTTCAGTGAGANATTGTGTGATTTTAAAGATTCCTTGAAGTAACTCAAGTTGTCTCATTTCAATGTAAATTATCTCATTTCAGTGAGATTTGTTTAATTTTTACGTCCTAAAAGCACTAAAATAGTGATTCTGACAGGCAGTTGTGTGAAAAATATGTAACCCAAAACTTTGCATGCGAGAAAATAGCATTGTAAGTAATGTCTGCAAGTAGATCAGCACTTCGTACTAACATAAAATAAATGGGCACTAAATGGCACTAAATGTTTTAAGGCACTATTTGCCTTAAAACATCATAATCTTATAAAAACAACTCGAGTAGAAGGAAAGAGGGAAGTCTGAGGCAATGAGATCTGGGATCGGAGCTAGTAGCTGTTCATGCTCTGTCATTCCGGCCGGTCGGCGACCATGTTGTCCGCCATGTTGGATATCGGTGACATTTGGCCTTTGATCACAGCAACATTTGTCCTCGAAAACCAAAAAATCCTAAATTCCCAAAAATATATTAAATAATTTCTTTTAAATTAAAAATTGTATAAAAATTACTAAATATTATTAAACATTTATTATAAAAATATTAATTTCAAAAATTTACATTTATGGAGGTCCCCAGCACTACACCTACCACCCTCTCCACTCCCCTCAGCAACAACACCAATATTTCTCATTCTATCACATGTAGCCATCTTGGTTTTTTCTTTTGTCATTTGTGTATACATAGCTGGAGAATACCATCTTGGATTTTATATGTTTTCATCACCTAGGTGGTGATAGTGTATTATGCAAGTATTTTCATTTAAAATAAATTTTATAAAAAAAAGTGGATGGGGTTAAATAACTAAAACCTAACATATTTTTCAAAACTATTATTCATTTTGGTAATGTACAAAATGAGAAAAAAAAAAAAGTTTATTAATTGCAATCTTCGATGTTCACCGCTCGATGTCCGCTTCAGCGACCCAGGAATTCAATCGGCCAGGGAAACCACACCACTTGACATATGCCCTTCCGTTACATCGTTTCAACACCTTCGCGACCAAATATCCATCTGGAAACTTTGTATGCTGGATCTCTTCTGCGTAGAAACCACCATGTTTGGGAACATTATTCAGATCCTCGAGAAAGAAGGTCCTCGGATCATAGTTGCGTATACGTCGCACGCGTAAGCGTTCAGGGCTCCAATTCACTGTGAACCCTTTCTCGAAGATGTCTTTCTGTTTGGAAATGCGCACCAGGTCGCCAACCTTGGCCTTTAGGCTTACGTGGGTCCCTCCCTTATTTTCACATCAGTGTACAAGGTTCGAAGAAGGGAGTCGTTTTTCACGTCTTCAGACTTCATGCGAGTGGTAGAATGAACGGTAGAATTGTATATTCGCGAACGAGTTTCAGCAGCAGTGGCAGCCACTTGTAGCTGCCATTCGCAGCGAAATGCCTCCACATTTTCCCCTTCAGAGTCCTGTTGAACCTCTCGACGATAGAAGCTTTGNAAATGCCTCCACATTTTCCCCTTCAGAGTCCTGTTGAACCTCTCGACGATAGAAGCTTTGAGATTGCTGTACATTGAATAATGATTTATGTTATGTTTCTCCATCAGGGTCTTGAACTTTTCATTGTAGAATTCCTTGCCCTGGTCGGTTTGTAGATTAGTAAGGATGCGTCCTTCGCGCAATACAGTAGCCATGGCCTCAATGACATCATGCGCATTCTTCGACTTGACAGGTCTGGCCCAGGCGAATTTGCTATATGCATCGATGACTTCCAACATGTATCTATAGCCCTTGTTGACCCGAGCATATGGTTTCATCTCGACGAGGTAGGCTTGAAATATATATTTTATCCCACATATTACGACCTTACAGCGGTGGTAGTTGCGTCTCGCAGATGCGTACAGTTCATTGGCGATTCCCAATCGATGCATTCTATGTAGCTTCCCTTCTTAAGTTCTTCGACGATTGAAATTGTCTCGTAAGTGTGGGAGTAATTTCCAACCCTTTGCGAAGCGAGCAGTAGCTATAACCTATTGACCAGCTCGTTCGAGTCATCCCAGAATACATAGTCGGTGTTATTTTCGTCGTCGTCTATCTTCTTGAAACCTTCACCACTTTTAAGTACTGGGCCACTTATGAGGTCTTCGAGAATGTGGATTTTTTCGTGATATTCGTCCTTATAAGCGCTAGTCTCAGGATCATTACCTTGGTAAGGCGCATGCGTGAGTTCGAGCAAAGTTTTTTATTCCAGCAGGACGGATTCTGTAAACTCCCTGGGCTCCTTGCGAAACAGAAGTTCACACAGCCCGGGGGTTCCACGTGTCTTGTAATCGCCAACTCGGATGATCCCACCTGGTAGAAACTCTATTTCATCAGCACCGAGGAACCATTTATCATTATGACTGTATACACCATATGACGTATCATTACTACTAGATGTGTACGATCGTAGGTACCGGCGAACCAGAGCAGTGGGTTTGAAGACTCTCTTCTGTACTTTTTTCTAGTGTGGCAAATCCGCATCCGATCCATCTTCCCGATCTGTATGTACATAATCATGTTTTCGCTTCTTCATAGGCTCAGTAGTATCGTCGATTTCAGTCTTCACGGCTACGTGTGTTCCATCGCTCTCCCCTACATCGATACGACGAGTAATGGGCTGAAATATTTCTTCAATTATAAGGTTGCGTGAAATTTTGGCTCTCTTGGCGAGCAAATACTTCTAGCGAACAGACTGTAAAGTCCAATGCAGGTCGCTGGCAATGTCCGACATCGTAATGAATAAAAATGGTTTCTGTTGCTCTCTGTTATAGGTTTAGTCTTGGGTCTACGCCAAAATACTTTTGATCTTACCAGGCGTTCACTGCAGACATCCAATATGTCCCTGCTGTAATTTTGAATATCAGTTTTCGTGGCAAGGTGGGAAATCGAGGTAACGAATGTATGCTCTATGGAATTTTTAAGCACCTTTAGATTCTCTTCATTTTGTGCAGATGCCACATTTGCCTTTGAACACGCGTTATGTGCTCGTCCATGGCCACCATATCGCGGACGATCTCCGTTTTTACATGTTCCATCTTCGGCCCGAGCTCGCACAGGTAGTTCTGAAAGAATGTGCTTTGTTTGGTCAACAGTTCCGAGATGATGCCATTGCCATGTTTAGTAGCAGCATCCTCGCATCGTTCGGGTTCGCCAACATTTCGAATTATTTTTCTACCAGCATCACAAGTTCCATCTTTTCTTGGTACGAGAAAACCTCCATCTTCGTCTTTGTGAAGACGCAACTTGAGGCTACTTTGCCCGAANTTCCATCTTTTCTTGGTACGAGAAAACCTCCATCTTCGTCTTTGTGAAGACGCAACTTGAGGCTACTTTGCCCGAATTTCGATATACTCTAACTCATTCTCGAAGGTCGGCGATGAAATGATCGAATCCCCGTCGGTAACTCCCATTATATAGGGCCCAGTCCTTAACGATCGTCAAACATCCGTATTTCTCTTTCCAGCACAACGCACACAGACTCTTGAAATCTGATAGCATCATGTCCGCATTGGCGTGATCACCGTAAAGATGCCGCAAATTCATATCGTCCATGCGGAACAGCACCAACATGTTTGCGTTGTCGCGGAGCAGCTGTTTGACAACGCGCGAATACTTCTGGCCGAGGTACACGCAGTCCACCTTCGCGTGCTGTCCCATGTTAAAGTATTGTTGAATGCATGCTTGTTTTTCGCAGGCAATATAATCAAAGACAAATATCGAGTTTGGAAGACCTTCTCGTTTTCGCAGCAGGGGAAATAACCCATGCTTTCCACGGCCTGCAGTAATCATGCCAATCGCTGGTATTTCGGTTGTTGTAGCGATAAGTACACGTTCTCGAACCGAAGGTCGTTCGGTTCTTCCAGCAAGCTCAGTAAGATGCATGTTTTCCCGGAATTTGATGGTCCTACGATGATGCACCTCACTGTATTCGAAATAGGCTTANGCTCAGTAAGATGCATGTTTTCCCGGAATTTGATGGTCCTACGATGATGCACCTCACTGTATTCGAAATAGGCTTACATTTCGCGATTCGTAGGAGATAGATTCATCTTCAGCATGAATGCATATGGGTAGAGTAACATCTTGCGTAACGATATGTATGTTACCACTATAATATTGTGGAGTATATGGAGCAGTTGTGGATCATGTGGAGTGATTGTGGAGCATGTGGAGTGATTGTGGAGCATGTTGAGTGATTGTGGAGCAATTGTGGAGCATGTGGAGTGATTGTAGAGTATGTGGAGCAGGTGGAGCAATTGTGGAGCATGTGGAGTGATTGTGGAGAATGTGGAGCGATTTCGGAGCATGTGGAGTGATTGTGGAGCACGTGGAGTGATTGTGGAGCATGTGGAGTGATTGTGGAGAATGTGAAGTGATTGTGGAGCATGTGGAGTGATTGTGGAGAATGTGGAGCGATTGTGGAGCATGTGGAGTGATTGTGGAGCATGTGGAGTGATTGTGGAGAATGTGGAGTGATTGTGGAGCATGTGGAGTGATTGTGGAGCATGTGGAGTGATTGTGGAGAATGTGGAGCGATTGTGGAGCATGTGGAGTGATTGTGGAGCACGTGGAGTGATTGTGGAGCAGGTGGAGCTATTGTGGAGCATCTGGAGCGATTGTGGAGTTTGTGGAGCTATTAAGGAGCAGGTGGAGCGATTTTGGAGAATGTGAAACGATTGTCGAGCGATTGTGGAGCATATAGAGCATGCGGAGATTGCACAGAATCAGTGCTGCAAATTTTAGAATGTCTCTTTAAAGCCTCCCTCCAGGTAAACTGATGTTGACAAAGTTTTCACTGAAATGCCATACTTCAACTTTTCATTCTGCAGGTCGTTATTTCATGTCGTTGTAAATTCTTCAAAGCTGTAAATGCTTTACCATATAACCAACAAAGAAGATGCATCATTGGCATTTTACGTCCTTACTACTGAAACGAAAATGTATAAAACAAGCGTATTTATAATTTTTCTCGCTCAGTTCACCACGATATCTCGAAGAGGAAGATCGCAGCTGTAAGCGGGATCGTCGATAAGTTGATCAACAATCTACCGTTCGTGCTGCACATTCCAGGATACAGGTACTGCAGGCCGAGAACCAAGACAGTTCGGACAGCAGGACGTGGCATCATCGGGCGTGGTTTAGCTGTCCCACTTCTGAAGCCCCCGCACGGCCACGTGTTGTAGTTGCAGTTGTCCCCGAAATCCTAGATGTCCGAGTGGCCGGCTTCTTATTTGGGAGTGAGTTGAGCTCGCGGCTTGTTACACAACTGCCGTCGCCCTACGCACAACGCCATTTAAAATAAAATGTTTTATTTTTTGTTTTGAAAATATTTAATGCTCTAAACCAAGGACGAGCGTGTATTTAGTTACTAATTATACGGGGCAGACATTTTATCAGCCAACGTAAAATTCTGTTACATGAAACAACGTGCATGTTCAGCGAGAAAAGTGTCTTCTGAAACAACTGCTGATGGGTACATCTGTATCTCTTATTAGAAACGTCTGTATCTCTTACTTATCTAGAAGTGAATTTCATATTTAAAAAATAATAACCGTAGGGGTTGGTAATGATACAAAATTAGCCCTACCTTACTCAAAGCGCATTCTTCATTCTCTTGCACGAATGTCTCACTTAAAATAGCAATGTACTTAGTTATATCGACAGAAAACTATTTATTTATGTCCGAAACCATCTCGTCACTTTACCTAGTGTCTGTCGTCTGCTTGCACCGGAGATCAGTCGAGTATATTTCCGCTATAATCGCTGCACAAGTGCTGCGTTACAGCGTTGCGGCTGAATGACATGACATGACCCCCACCTTAATGGATTATTGGTTTTTCTAATTTGTTTAGTATTTTTCAAAATAAAATTCCGAAAGTGCCCCTATAACCCTCTAGCTAGTGACCTAACACAACAGTACAGACACAACGATTGAACTACGAGCTCGTATTTAGGTCACAATATATATTTTGCCAAATTTCAAAATAATTGATATTGTGACGTAATTATGAGATCGTAGCTCAATCGTTGTAGGGGTACTTTCCATATTTTCTTTTGAAAAAAAAATNTTTTCCAAACTAATACTGGTGGTCAAAACCGCAGACACATTCATATTGTCACTATCCCCATACAGCGCAGGGTGATGTATCACATGCGCTGTTGTGAAATCTGCGCCTTTTACCGTCGATTTAATTTATTACATATCGTGTTTTCGTTTAAGCACTGAAAACATCGAGCGTGTTTGCTCATGCGTTCAGCGTGTCGACTCGCTTCCCCAAATGGCTGTCCTCTCACATGACAGGCGAATTATGAAGTAGTTCCGTTTCATGTCCGTTCAAACGCCTCCACTATACCGATTAACCACAGTAAATTAAGTGAGAATAAAAATCACTGATGCTAGCTGCTATGAAAACAATAAATAAATTTTGCATATTTTGAACAAATAAATATATATTATTTGTAACTATTTGTTTGTTTTACTTTATAAACTATTTTTTGATGTCGTAAGGCTACGTTGTTCTATGCCGGGAGACTAATTGCGCGAAGGCTTGGATTCGAATCAAAAAACTCGTAAACCCAAAGTGCTTTAACCGCCTATTTTGTTTTCTGTAGCTAGCAAGAGGTTAACTGATCGCTTCTGAAATTAACATTTGAAAACTCTCCCTCTCTCTAGTGGTATCTATTTTAACGTACATATTGGTCGGCATGCTTCTGGTAAAGTTGGCACCTATGTAGGAAAAGTAATTCCATGTCTAACTTCGTATAAAACGTACGACCTTTAAATTTGTGGCACTGGCTATATTTTCTTTGATTTCTGTTTGTGTTGCATATCTAAACGTAAGAACGAACATATCAGAAACGTATTTACGTTTCTAACAACTTAAAAGTTATAATGAATGGGCGCACGAACACACAGTTTTCAGGTCTGTAGCAGTGTTTGGTTTACTTGCTCCGGAAAGATACAGAATAATATTAAAAAATGCTCAACTGACCTCAAGCTGCATGGTTCTTTCTGCTTATGATAATGACTGCAAAAAAGTTTAGAATCCATGATTAGTAATGATATACGTGATAAGTTTGATCTCCAGCACTAACTAGAAACATGTCAGCGATAAAGNAAACTAATACTGGTGGTCAAAACCGCAGACACATTCATATTGTCACTATCCCCATACAGCGCAGGGTGATGTATCACATGCGCTGTTGTGAAATCTGCGCCTTTTACCGTCGATTTAATTTATTACATATCGTGTTTTCGTTTAAGCACTGAAAACATCGAGCGTGTTTGCTCATGCGTTCAGCGTGTCGACTCGCTTCCCCAAATGGCTGTCCTCTCACATGACAGGCGAATTATGAAGTAGTTCCGTTTCATGTCCGTTCAAACGCCTCCACTATACCGATTAACCACAGTAAATTAAGTGAGAATAAAAATCACTGATGCTAGCTGCTATGAAAACAATAAATAAATTTTGCATATTTTGAACAAATAAATATATATTATTTGTAACTATTTGTTTGTTTTACTTTATAAACTATTTTTTGATGTCGTAAGGCTACGTTGTTCTATGCCGGGAGACTAATTGCGCGAAGGCTTGGATTCGAATCAAAAAACTCGTAAACCCAAAGTGCTTTAACCGCCTATTTTGTTTTCTGTAGCTAGCAAGAGGTTAACTGATCGCTCAAAAATTAACATTTGAAAACCCTCCCTCTCCATGGCGGTATCTATTTTAACGTATATACTGGCCGGCATGCTTCTGGTAAAGTTGGCACCTATGCAGGAAAAGTAATTCCATGTCTCGACTTCGTATAAAACGCACGACCTTTAAATTTGTGGCTCTGGCTACATTTTCTTGGGTTTCTTTTTGTGCTGCATATCTAAACGTAAGAACGAACATATAAGAAACGTATTTACGTTTCTAACGATTTAAAAATTATAATGAATGGGCGCATGAACACAGTTTTCAGGTCTGTGGCAGTGTTTAGTTTAATTGCTCCGTAAAAAATACAGAATAATATTCAAAAATGCTCAACTGGCCTCCAGCTACATAGTTCTTTCTGCTTATGATAATGACTGCAAAAAAAGTGTAGAATCCATGATTAGTAATGATATACGTGATAAGTTTGATCTCCAGCACTAACTAGAAACCTGTCAGCGATAAAGCTTGGTTTTGGGGGACCCGGTGGCCGAGGTTTTCCGTGTGTGAAACATGGCGGACGTTGTAGTCTCAGTAGATCAGTCCAGTATATTTCCGCTACAATCGCTGCACAAGTGCTGCCTTACAGCGGTGCGGCTGAATGACATGACATGACCCCCACCTTAATGGATTATTGGTTTTTCTAACTTGTTTACTATTTTTCAAAATAAAATTCCCGAAAGTGCCTCTATAACCCTCTAGTTTGCCGTCGGGTTTACTCGGGGAACGCTTCCGTTTTCCCCGCCCTAGCGTTCCGCCGTTGCTCCATCTGCACTGAGAAAAAGGTGTGTTCCAGCCAACAAAAGATTTTTTTTGTATAGGATCAAAAATATATTTAGTTGCCCCAACAAAATATCTTGCTGAGTAAACAAAACCTTGAAAACACAAAAAAAAATTATTTTGTTCATGAACAAAAATACACGCTTTAATAAACAAAATTTCTGTGTTGGCCCAAAATAAATTAGACTTTCGACAAAATATTTTTTTTAATTAATGGTATAAATTTGTTTGGCCACTAATTTGATTGCCTCCGTTGTAAAACACTCCTCGAGTGTTTGTTTGCAAATTTTTTTGACAATGAGGATAGTAACGCTGTTTGTTAGTCAATTTACTGATGTTTAGTAATTTTATGAACATAGTAATAAAACAAGTTCAACAGGAAAATAAAAAGTAAAGCTGTAAAACCTGAAATATTTATTTGCCGTGGTTCCGGATTGTACAAAGCTATAGAAACCTTGCAGTTGTTGGTGCCTGGAATAGAACACCCGCATTCTCTGCCGAAATTAGTCGATATGAATCGATATCTTACACAGGTATCAACGTTTTTACCATCCTAGATGCTTCGAATGATTTTTTTTTCTTTTTTTTCCCCTCCATTTTATTCTTCGTGTTCAATCTCCGTCGCATTTTAACGTATGTCTGCGGAGGTTTGAAGTGGAAGTTGAAGAAAGTTGAATTAAAAAATGCTTGGTAGAAAGCCTCACTCTGCACAAAAGATTTGATTTACCATGTGAGTTCTTTACACAACTTGTTGATGGAAGCACGCTATAATTTTGTGAAAGGTGTACTTCACAATCTTTTCAGTTTTGAAGCATCATTTTGGTGGCCACTGTACTAATTTTAAGTACGTGTCACATGTTCAACTTATGGGCANGGGGACTTTTCATCATTTTGGTGGCCACTGTACTAATTTTAAGTACGTGTCACATGTTCAACTTATGGGCATGAATTAAAACTTTTACTGTAGAGACTTCTTGTCATACCTGATCCACAAGATATCTCTATTGTCGAGATACTTACCTAAGCTAGCAACTGGTTTAGTCACTATAAGAGTAAATATTTCCGAAGAAACGAAAATTATGGTCCCGATGGCTAAACTATTTCTAGTGTTATTTATCGCGCATCGAAAGCATTCTTGGCAATCCAATGCCCATAAAAGTATTTGATAGTCAGAATCACGCAACTTTTCCGCGGTATTATTCGTAATGCAACTAGCAGCCTAATAAAGTTTTTTCTAAAACCTCTGTTTTTTGGTCAGGAATTAACTCAACATCTAATGTTTAGCCAGACATTACCTGCGCCATTAGCGCTCAGTAGCAATCACATTACCATCCCGTGTAGAGGCAGGAATAAAGCAATATAAATGTAAAAAGTTTCTAAAATGGTTTCGCATATTTTTATTTTGTAATTTTTTTTTTTATCTAAATCTAAATATTTTTTTGATGTTTATATTCGTTGTATACCCCTTCGAAGTCAATGTGGACGATTCCTGTGCAATGCAACCAAAGCGAATAAAATAACAAGTGGCGATATCAGCCTGTAAGCAGGTACCCGTTGCCTCACTGCTGCAGGTATTAACACGTCTGTGATTGTCAGCCTGCCTCTTAAGTAGTCACATTTGAGTCTGTCTGTACAATTTAAATTTTCTTATTTTATTGGCGTAATTTTCCTGTCGAGTACCTACCACATTGTGAGAATGGTTTGTTCCAGCCAACAAAATACTGGTTTGTATAGAGCCAAATATATATTTAGTTGCGCCAACAAAATATTCTGTCGAGCAAACAAAACCTGAAGAGCAACAAAGCTCATTTTGTCCATCTAACAAAATACACTCTTGAATAAACAAAACCCCGGTGTTGGATCGAAAAGAATGAGACAGTCAACAAAATATTTAGTTGAAAAAAAAAATGTATATATTTGCTTTGCCACTCGTTTGGTTGTCTTCGTTCGAAAATACAGCTCGAGTGTTTGTTTGTAATTTTCGTGCCAATCAGGATGGTAGCAGCGTTTGTTAGTGCATTGTCGATGCTTAATAATGGTATTAAAATCCTAATAAAACAAGTTCAACAGGAAACTAAAACGTGAAACCATAAAGTTTAACAATATTTATTCAAGTACGTTGCCCAGTATTATAAATATGATTCATTTGAAAACATTTNGGAAACTAAAACGTGAAACCATAAAGTTTAACAATATTTATTCAAGTACGTTGCCCAGTATTATAAATATGATTCATTTGAAAACATTTAAATTTTTTAGTAGTGACTTTAGCTGAGGTTACGTGGCACAAAGTTCCGAACCTCTGTCGGGTTTTCACTTTCTTTCATGATAACTGAAACTGTTTAGTGTACACAGAACCAAACAATTGTTTTGCATCAAACAAATATTACAGTTTGGGGCAACCGAATAACAGCAACAAAATAATTTGGTTTCAACAACAAAATATTTTATTGCCCCTATATAATCCATTCACGGTTTCTTCGGATGTTTTGAATCGAACCTATGAAAAATCACCCTAGGCGTAACATGTCAACCTGTTTTTTCAATAACATGTATACCACACATATATAACACTGTGTTTAACTTCGAAGTACTGTATTCTTGAATAAATGAAACTTTAACTTAGTGTATTTTATAACTTGTAATATTTATTTCGATGTGGTCGCAACGGCTAGTAAGAAATAGTTCAAAAATAAATATTGTTCTAACCTAGTTTTTTGGTATGCTATTTGTAAATTAAACAGTGCCTATTGATATATTTAAATATTTAGGTAGCACTGAAGGAAACATATTGCAATGCTACAGTTCAAAATATCAGCGCAAATTACCGTGCGTAGGCCCTAGTGACATGTTTTTTTTTTTTTCGTCCGAGGAAGAAAATTGAACAGACGGAGCAGAGCTTGTCGCTCTCTCTCTCTCTCTCTCTCTCTCTCTGTCGCTTTCTCTCTCTCTCTCTCTTTCTCTCTCTCTCGGGAAGTTTCGCAGCTCCTGTAGTAGCAGGAAAATTATAAATGTTTTCAATTTTAGCATATTTCATACTTATTACAGCAAAAATTATGATTTATGAATTTGGAATTTACAACTGAAACGAGATTCTATTCTTTGAATACTTATAAAATATTTAGATANAATTATGATTTATGAATTTGGAATTTACAACTGAAACGAGATTCTATTCTTTGAATACTTATAAAATATTTAGATATGATGGCGGGACGGTTACAAATCCGAAGTTGGCAGAAGTGGCGACTGGCGACGCCGACATGACATGGCGTGTTTCTTTACGAAGCGTCAAGTTCGTACTCGTTATGTTTTTTAAACCTGTCTAGGCACGTTACGATGTTGTGATAAATATGTTTTTCTACTGCAGGAATAAATATACTATCTAGTGCGTCGTGACCGCTGTGTGTGTGAAATAGTATTGTTGCCATTACGTTACGTTGGACCAGTGTGTGTGTGTGTGTGTGTGTGTGCGCGCGCACGTGTGTGTGTGTGTGTGTGATTGCAAATATCGGACGTGTGAAATTTATACGTTTTAACCGTGAACTGTTTTTAATAAGAAATTAATTGTTTCAAAGTCACGTCTGTTTATCACAACGTTATAACCTTGCCCTATGTGTTTGAAACACAATCGTGCAACGTGCTTACGTTTCTTTGATTTAAATGTTTGCCACAACCCCAACAAAATACTAAGCCCAGCCAGATAAATTTAAATAAATAATTAAACAAACTTATAAAACAGTAAGTACCAATACATATCAATATGATCGGAATAGAAGTTGCGGTAGGCCTATTTGTGTGCATGTTCACCACTATATTTTAAGTTATTCGTTGCTACGTACAACAAACAAGCGACACGAGTTGCATGCTTTAATTTACTGTTTCTTTCGTTGGACTGGTTATCCCTTCGTTTTAATTTTTGTTCCAACTAAGGCCGTCCTTTTAATGAAATAACCCAACACATATAAAAACAAGAGGTTAAATACCACAGTTTTTTTCCGCAGTTATAACAGGGTTCAACACCGTCGCGGCAAAATATTAAAGTGTATTATGTATAAGGTGCTATGTGGTGTATAACAAATATGTTAACAATGTAAAATAACTGTAAGAACTATCATCAACATAGACATTGTTAAAAAAATCATAAAGCTGGCCTAGATATGGTTATAGGCCTAAATTGTGGACATTATTACGAAATGGTTTTTGAAATATGACTAAATTCTTCGAACAGCTGAAAACAGTAAACAAGCCTTTTACAGTTAAAACGTAGCCAGTCACAAGGCAGTGTTTGTGTTTACATGTAGCGGAAGGATAAATAATCGGTAACCAAAAGTAGCACTTTAACAGGGCTTGAGAAAAGTGTCGAGTAACCCGGAATGGCTTATACAAACAATTAATTTGATTGAACTAAAAAACTTAGTTTCTGCTCAGGATTTTGCAAATAAATAATTGTTAGTTTAAACCAATTTCGCATAGTTGAAATTGACGTTATTTACCAATATGGCTTCAAAATGCATTTACTTTCCCATATTTTTCTTTTCTCCTTCGTTTTTAACAGGGCAAGGTTCTGAACGACCGCGGGTGCGATCGTAACCGTTTCCAAATTCATTTCCTGTGTCGACAAGAACACCGCTCTCTGCCCGGAAAATAGGAAGGAGGGCGAGGAATAAAAAGCACATCATAACTGTACAAAAATAAACTCAACACGCAGTCCTCCAGGATGCCAGATAGGAGCGTTCCCTGCTATTATTTCACGAGCTTTTCAACAAGTTTTCTCCTGTACGTAAGCGATTGTTTTGTATCATCCTGCGATCGAATCCGAGTCAATACATTGCACGTGGTAAGTATTCCGAGGTAAAAAATATAAGTAGTTTGTGGATGGTGCAAGTATATACATCCATGTAATGAACTTGCGGTTGGTGAAGCCAAATGGTGACACCACAGTATTTATAGCGTCTCAGTACGATAACTACAATAATTTAATATTAATTTCTTAGGTACTAATTCTCTAATTAATTTAGTGAATTACGTTTTATATATTTTTTTTACTGCAAGAATAAATAAATTGAATTCAGTGTTTCCGTTTGAGGAAACATTTTTTTTCTTCGTGAAATTAGTATTTTTCAAGTAGTTGCGCAGACCCTATTTAATGGCGTTTAATATTTCCCCAATATGTAGTTATTTTGCACTAAGCTGTGGTACGAGCACTTCGTTAGTCTACCTTTCTCTTGTTTCGGCGATAAAATCGCACTGATGGCCACCGTGTTGAATTCGAGCATGAGATGAGAACGCGCATGCATGTGACGAATGTCTTCGAATTGCTACGCAGATGTGCCGACAGGGCGGTCTTGGATTGAAGTTCCATCGCGAACCCAAGTGGGATTTTTTCTAGTTGGTGCTGGAGATCAAACTTATCACGCGTATCCTTGCTAATCATGGTTTGTAAACATTTTTTGCAGTCATTAGCACACGCAGAAATAACCACGCAGCTCGAGGTTAGTTGGGGATTTTTTAAATATTATCCTGTATCTTTCCGGAGTTGAGTAAACTAAACACTGCCACAGACCCGAAAACTGTATTCATGCGTCCATTCAGTATAATTCACGCTCGCAAAACCCCCACCGCCGCGCCCCCCGTTTGTAACTAACTTGTAGATGAAAGAAGAATGCATATAACACTGTAAAATTTTTTGCTACAGTGTGTACAATTTTAAATATTTACGCAACAAATTAATAGTGCCCTTTTTTTTCAATCGTTTCAGTTACAGCTAAAAGCATTTTATTTTTAGGCGCTGCAACAAACACATGTTTTGGTTGGAGCTGTATTTGTATCGGTATGATGCTGTCTCATATATGTTGTTATAATATCATAATAAGTAACTACTGCTGCCATCTAGTTAGTTTGTACTCTTTGGTTTGTCCTCTTTGGTTTGTGCTCTTTGGTTCTTTAAATACATTCATTCGACCACTAGTCAGTAACTAGCACGGTTGTTTCATTTCAATATATATGGCGCGATGAAAGTGTGCGTGTGCGCTTCATGTTAACTGGCAACAACTGTTTATAACACTGTGGACTATGTACTCAAAAACTAATTATATAGTCCATTCAGGGTTACTCCCAACTATTCTGAACCCCTGCTAAAGTTATGCTTTCAGGATATTCCTCAGCCTCGTGCAAAAACAAAGCTTAACTGGACCTAGAAAATTACGCCTAAGCGACACCGCGCCGCATTCGTGCGCACTCAGTGTAACGATATTTAGCACGACAACTATTTCTTACTATGCATTAAATACCCATATTTTACCGTTTTTCTTTCATTCATATTAATAAATTATAAATATAATGTTATGAAGTAAAGTTAAATTATAAATAAAATTTCAGTTAAACCAAAAATTACGCACTTGTGTGTTCTTTTATGTTAACACAAATATGAAATGCCTGTGACACATAAAATAATCAGCAAACAACGAAACACATCATACATGAAGTGATTTTTCAAAGGTTTGATTCAGAAAAAGTTTATTGAAATCATCAATGAAAATGTTATCCACGAAAATTTGTATGCGTCATAGTTTTAAATATTATTTTTCAGTTCTAGGGGAGTACCTTGTGATAATTCCAATGAAAAGCCGGACTGTGAAGCGGAAAAGTGCAATTTTCAAAGTTATTAGTTAATGCATATGAAACACTTGAAAAGTAGATGGAACATAGGCAAAATAACTTAATTTGGTTCTTTTTATTTATTCACACAGCTATTATCTATAGCATTCAATTATCTGTCTCAATTTTACTCACATTTAACAGTGAGTGCAATATTTAATGTATATTTCAACTCTAATTAACATCCTTCTTTATGTCTCTGTTTGGTTATTGTCAATTAAATCATACTCAGCATTATCACACGTTTAGTCTATATGTTGCCATCATTTTTAATGTATTTCACTCATCATCCAGTCCAATAGTCCAGCCTGCAGTCGTACCCTTCACTTCTCTGATGTTCGCTATCGCAGATTTTCCTCCCGCTGGTAACTTCTCTCGCCGCGCGCTTCTCTCCTCGCTAGTCGTCTATCGCTGAAACTTATCCATTCAACAACTGCCTGCTCGGAGGCCTGACACGCCTTTTATAGCCACTGGCCTTGACCTGGAAGGTTCGTCGCAGCCCGAGTCTAACTGAGAGAAGCGAGGTCAGTGATCCAGAGCATTCTTCAGATACCCAAGGTCGGGAGCGGCACGCGCCCTGACAGGAATAACAGGCGGGATTTGGAAACATTCTGCGTCTCCGGTTGCAACTGATAGTGCGCGCGCGTCAATAAATCATGCATGCCTCGCACGGTCAGAGCAGACGTCTGTATCAGTATTTAATTAGAGATACGCCAAACAATTTGTGCGGTATTTTTTTACGCAAGCTTAGTCAGAAGAAAGTGGAGGACTATATCAAAAGTGCATACGGATGTACATATAAGCTTTCTTGGGAGTAAAGATTTAATTTTCTTACATCACAACAAATATATATATTTGCTGGTTGTCGCATCTTCCCAATCGGCGTTTCTGTGTGCGGCCTACAGACGTCGCAGCTGTCCAGGGCACTAGTCAAATAATACGTATTTGTGTATATATTGATTGATTTTCTTTTAGAATGAAATCTAAACATGCAACTACGCGCAGGGGAGAAATGCTTCTCATTTCTGCGCCATTAATATCCTGTAATGTGTCATATCAGGTGAGGTCTATATTATTTTTAAAAGCTGTTCATTGCTTCCAACATGTGAATGATAATTTGAACTGCCATGCTAGATCGTTCGCTCTTTGCGCATAGTCGACTGATAGAATCACGTGCTCCGCGGCATGTTTCACGCACGGGCAAGGTGACTTTATGCCGAGCGTCAATTGTTCAACGAAAAGCCAGCGAAGCGTGGTTACCGATTTCAAGTCAGACGGATTGACGTGATATCAAGAATATTAAGGTGATGGTGTGGAAACTTGAAGCAATTCGGGCACCACGTTTGCGCATGCTCAAAACACGGGATCATGCACGGTGTGCTCAAAACCCCACTGATTCGCTGCAGAGTCTATGCCAGCCCAAGTTAAAAAATAAATAAAAAATACGTACTGAATTATACGTGAAATTCATGTCTCCTTCAGCAATGAAGGTAAGCTCTACCCACCATATTGCATCTTGTTCCGATTAAAGTTTATTACTGCCATGAAAATGTAATTAGAACTCTTTAGCTGTTTCCATTACTTACACATCATAAATTATGAATTTAGACCAATGAACTATATTTAAAAAAAATGGAATTTAATACAATTTAAATGTGAGTAAATTTCCATCGATTTTCAGTTATCATATTTGTGTAGTAACAATGGAGAAAAAACATAACCCAATAAATTTCAAGATGTGACATAGCTGTAAATCCACAACATTACAATAATAAATGAAGCATTCAACACTGAAGGGGGAAGACCTGTCTGAACAATTGTAGTCTTTTAATTGTCGTTCAAAAACCGTACCACAAAGACAGATCAGGTTATGTAAAGTCGAAACAACTCCGATAGTTTCCTTTGCAAATTAGTTCTTTAACAGTGCGACTTTATTATAATCAACGAAAGCCCACATATTTGACGACGACTGCACGGTTTTAATTTTTTCTACCTTCTTACGAAACTGCGCAGGCAAACTCTAAAAATGCGATTTGTTTTCATTACCATTTTCACGATTTTTGATATTTTCGAATACAGTTAATATGATAAAAAAAAAGAACCGTACGGGATGAAATCGTTGGTTTTGATCTTCCCGGAAAAAAAATGTGTGGTCCCATTATATGCATTTGCTGAGTCACGCGTGAACGCGCACACAACGAGCGTAGGCCTACAAAAAATTTGTCCTGAATTACTAACTCTTAAAGGCGCGAAAGTTCTTTAATATTTCCTTTCCTTCTATGGCATTATTTGTGTTCGAAGGTGGACTCAGGCTCACGTGTCCACGAAGGCTAGCTGCTACAAAAAATGTAAAAAGCTTTTTTTTGTACTTTTACATGAAAAATCCTTGGAAACCAGTTGCCAAGAAAATCCTTTGTAGAACTACAATCTACAAACATATATTTGCAATATTACAAAGGATAAGTTTTTATTACAACTTACATTATTGAGAAGTCGACATAAAGTTATTTTTTTATTTTAGAAAACAAAATTTAATGGATGTTTAACATAGAATAGCGAAAAATTATTTCAAGATATAATTCACGAAAAAAAAATGTTACATCATGCCAGCACGGGGACGAGAACCCAAGACCTTGCATTACTATCCAACAACCTGAACCACAAAACCTGCTTGAATCACGAACTGTACAACAATTTTTTTTTCTGAATATGCCAGTAAATACATACAAAATATCACTTAAGATATTCTGTTAAGAAGAACGAATTTATTTCATGTTAAATGTTCTGTGTGTAATGAAAAATTAACATTAACAGTTAATGAGTAATAACGTCACTGGTTTTTATAATTGCAGTCGTTGTATTGTAATTATTTGAGTTTTTCAAGTGTTTTACGTTATTCAAACGTACAATACATTTTTTGTTGCACGCATCTACACTTTACAACGCCCCTTGTTTTGGCACGAACAGCTATATACGGTTTTGCGTTGGTGTGTGTCCGCCATTTTGCTTCAGCTCGTGGATACGGATCAGTAGAATACAAATATTTATCGAGATCTTTTACTAACACGGATCTCGCAGTTTTTAAAATGAGTAATTTCAAAAGAGAAATGTAAGTATGGTTATAANAAAAAAAAAAAAAAAAGGACACAGTGATAAAGTGGTTAGACTACCAGCCACCCACATAGGCGAACCGGGTTCGATTACCGGCATGGTCGCTCCCGGTTTTTCACCGGACGATGCCGTTGGTCGACGGGTTTACTCGGGGATCTCCCGTTTCCCCGCCCCTGCATTCCGGCGCTGCTCTATACTCACTTTGCTTCAACCTTATCGGCTCTCAAGACCTCGATGTTAGGAGCAGGTCAAATCTCTTCACTCACTCACTAACTCTTAAAGCCGCAATAATTCTTTAACATTTTCTTTCCTTCTATAGTCTGTTCGGGCATTATTCGCACTTTTTTAATCTAACCTTTGAAAAATCACCCCACGCAAAACGTGTGTGGTTATTTCCTGCATAAGTCACGCATCGCAATCTTTTTATACCCGTGTTAACATAAAAGTAACATAATTTTGGTTAAATTGAAGTTTAATCAATCAGTTTATTTAATCAATAAATTATTATGTTTTTTATTTTTTATTAATATGGATAAAACAGAGAGAAAACAGGTGTGTTGGTAATGGCTAGTAAGAAATAGTCCTTATGTAAAATATTATTGCACCGAGTTCGCACGAATGCGGTGCATTGATCAATGTTAAAAGTTTGGCAATCAAAAATTTTCACCAATAGGTAAGCGCTAGTGTCGCATGTGTACCGCATTTGCTATACTTTCTAAGTTAAAAACAGCACAATTGTAATAATCTTAAATCAAATGTTAAAATAACTTTGTAACTTAGTAAAATCTTTCTGTTTTAGCATTCACGCAGATTAAAATTTTAATTGCAGTTACATTTTGGAACACTGCGCTCATAGCGGCGGAAATTTTCCCTAAGCCAAACTCTTTTACAAGAAATCTCGTTTTGTTCCTTGCCCGAGTAGAATAAACGTTACTCCGGCTCACGTGTCCAAGAATGCTAGCAGCTACCATAGAATAAATATGAGGTAGACCGCTTATTCGTCTTCTTCGCACGTTCCCAATATTGACCTACCCCGANACGTGTCCAAGAATGCTAGCAGCTACCATAGAATAAATATGAGGTAGACCGCTTATTCGTCTTCATCGCAAGTTCCCAATATTGACCTACCCCAATCATACACAACTGTCAAAGCCACATGGCCAACAGTGATGAAAGTGTTTGTTTATACCTTAACTTTTAAATGTCAAGCACTATTAAATGTATAAAACATTTTTAAGAACTTGCATTTAATCAAACTGCATTACAAATTGCAAGAGGAGAAGAATACATATATACACTGAAGAGCAAACAAAACTGGTATAGGCGTGCGTATGCAAATAACAGAGGTATGGAACCAATCAGAGTAACGCGATGCGGTCGGCAGCGACTATATATAACAACAAGCGTCTGGCAAAGTTGCTAGATCGGTTACTGCTGCTACAATGGCAGGTTATCAAGATTTAAGTGAGTTTGCACGTGGTGTTATAGTCGGCGCACGAGAGGTGGGACATAGCATCTCCGCGGTAGCCATAACATTTGGATGTTCGCGTACGACCATTTCACGAGTGTACCATGAATATCGGGAATTCGGTAAAACATCACATCTTCGACATCGCTGTGGCCGGAAAAAGATCGTGAACGAACGGGACAAACGACGACGGACGAGAATCATTAAACGTGACAGACGTACAACTCTTTCTCAAATTGGCGCAGATTTCAATGCCTCCTGCATTCCTTCAGACATTAGTCGAGTCCATGCCACGTCGTCTTGTGACACTTCTGCGTGCTCGCGGGGGCCCTACACGATATTAGGGAATGTGTACCAGTTTTTTTGGCTCTTCAGTGTACATCACAAAGTATTTGTTTACAAATCAGTTTTCTAACCTAAATTCCAAACCATGCTGTTTCCTGTAGACGTGTTGGCAGAAAAGCAGTTCAATGTTGGGACACGGAGATTGGTTGTGCGCAGCCAGAGAGATCGGTCCACCTCATCTTTAGTCACATGGTTGCCGGGTCCAGGAGGGGAAGGTGTGATGCAGGCGAGGCCCGCGCTAGGCCCGCCGATACAACGCTAATGAACGTGACGACCGTTACTCACAGCTCGACGGCCCGCTTAACGAACACGACAGGGGGTTGCGCTTGCGCGAACAATGCCGCTATTCAGTCGCACCGTGCCCGGGATCGCACCTCTCTCGCTCGCGGTGCAAGGGTCGTGCCTTCTCGAACCGACCACGTGTGTGGGAACTCGACCCGCCTCGTCCATTATCGCTACAAGTATAGTCCATCCACGAGTGCGCTGCTGTTCCAAAGAGGTCGCTTTTAATCTGCCGGTAAATTGAGAAATTCTATATATTTGTGTTGGCTCGCATTGTGATATACAGGATGATTATAAAATCATGGGACAAACATTGAGGGGTCGTAGAGCTCACTAAAACAAACAATTATTGTATAGGAATATATGGGCGGAAGTGACGCGTTGAGGCACAAACACAAAAATAACACATGAAATGCAACACATTGTTTATTTACAACGTCGCC
>NQII01002866.1:211573-244714 GCA_002778355.1 Clitarchus hookeri
AAACGTCTTATTACACAATTAAATGTGACAACTGAATCGAAAAATTCCTCTTAATGACAGCTATCTTTATTTCGCTCTTAAATCCATAACGTTTTCAACTAAAATAAGTTTTTTTTACGGAAGCATAGGAGAGCGTGGAGAGTAGTTGCAAAATATCTTTAATAGTTAATATTTCGACTGAAGCAAGTATATATCAAAATTCGACACAGAATAAACTTGCGCGCACAAAATTATAAAATCTCTCCTTTTACCGCTAGCTTAAAAATTGGCCCCTTTGGAACACTAGTGCTCCTTGCGGCGAAAATTTTTTCTTTGCTAAACTCTCCCATAAGGAATTTCGTTTAATTCCCAACCTTAGTAAAATAATTTAATAAGCGTATACAAATGCGGTCGGTGTTTAAGTGAAAATATGTTCAGTTACTGGAAAGGATTTTTCTTTCAAAGGTTTGATTTATAAGAACTCAATTAACCACAAAATTCCAATAGCAGTTAGACGACCTCTCATGGCGCTATCGGTTGGTGCGCCGCCGGTCTGGGGTGCGGGAGGTTCTGGTTTCGAATCCCAGGTACGGCATGGGTGTTAGTTTAAGTTACGTCATAAGTTAGTTTGTAAGCCGTCCCCTGAATAAGCCTTCAGGCATATTACCGGGGGACGTTATTGAACCCTCTCCAGTACAATTCAATAGCATTTAAACGGCTTGTGCTGAAACGAGACTGTAACATGGTTACCTTTTTGACGCAGGAACGTACAGCACTTCAGAGGTTGCTGAAGTGGCTTCACTTGAACGGCTTGCACGCCGAACGCAATTCAGTGATTGATAAAAGTGTGGGTTTTATTGGACTTTTTCTGGTGTCGGCAGCAAAATCACGTTATCATGCACCGATGGGACAGGCGCATTAATAAAACCCCCCCTTTTTCTGCTCTGCTGACTCCGTGCAGAGTACGTTTACGAGCATCCCATCACTCATCGAAGCCGCTCTTCCCTTCTGTTGGACGAGTGGGTAACAAGGTTGTGGAGTTCAAATATTGCGAACTAAACGCGTTACACTTTTTCCCGTCAGTCCGCACTTATAATATAAGTATATTATGTACACGGCACAGGAAAAAAAAAAGGCTCTACTTATTTGCAAGCAATTGAATTTTAGACAAGTTTTTAACGCTCTGTCCGTAATGCGTGCACGCATATTGGACCGCTCGCGGACTACAAATTTAATCTATCTCACACAAACGTTATGTTCGATCATCCCTGTAACGAAATCCCGTAAAAAGCAGGGGGGCGACACTAGATAAGACCTACAGAGTTCTTATTGAACATAAACTATTGTGTGTACACCAACATTGAATTAACATAAACACTGACTTTTTATAAACGTTTTTAAATTTATGTCATAATATTTTTATTTATTATTTTTAAATTATACTGGCTTCGCTTAAACAAGTTAATAATAATGGCGTGTGGGGNACGCATATTGGACCGCTCGCGGACTACAAATTTAATCTATCTCACACAAACGTTATGTTCGATCATCCCTGTAACGAAATCCCGTAAAAAGCAGGGGGGCGACACTAGATAAGACCTACAGAGTTCTTATTGAACATAAACTATTGTGTGTACACCAACATTGAATTAACATAAACACTGACTTTTTATAAACGTTTTTAAATTTATGTCATAATATTTTTATTTATTATTTTTAAATTATACTGGCTTCGCTTAAACAAGTTAATAATAATGGCGTGTGGGGAGTGCACCCAGGGCAAGGCAACACCCTCCGAGTGACGGTATTTCCAGCTGGGACCCGTAGGTGACCGTCATCCCCAAGCATGACAGAAATGAAACCCTAGAATGGAGCGGCGCTGGAATGCAAGGGCGCGGGAAACGGGAGTACCCCGAGAAAACCCGCTGGCAAGCGGCATCGTCCNAACCCGCCGGGGATCGAGCCCGGATCGTCGTGGTGGGAGGCGAGCGCCCTGGCCACTACGCCACCGCTGCCCCTGCTTATACAAGTTAATTCTATCGAGGAAACGTTACGGTAAGCAATTATCAGTTTATAAAACACGGTGACGTTGTTCGGTATGTTTTGGCGGTATTCCTACTCTTTAAACTTGCTTGACCGTTACCAGCAGCTATTGCATTTCGTGCTTTTCAAATTCGTTACAGAATATTTGCTAACGGTATTTAAGTATGTTTAGCGCGTAACGAATTCATTTTTTGTGCGAGTTGTACACACAATCAATTAACATTCGTGGGCACGAAAATACGAGTATAATAAGATCTTGAGTGCTTCGTTCGTAAAATTCTAAACTAAAAGCGAAAAATTTTAACGCCCCCCAAAAGTACTCTTACAAACTTCTGGTTTCTTAGTTATGTGTTTACATTTATTTTACAAATAACACAGTTGTTTCTTTTTTTTATATTAAATCAATAATTTACATATTTTCATCACCCTGCATAAATAGGTATGTAGCTAACGAAGACATGCTGCTAGGACAAAAATAATAACCTTTTGAATGAAAAAAAATTAAAAAATGAAATATAACCGACAATGTAATACAATGGAACAAGCCCGTAACGTTTTCTTACAAAACGTTTTCTTTAATTCCACATGTTATAAATACAATTTCGTAAGAATTATCAAGAAACAGAGTTCATGATGTACGTATGGCTCTAAATCCGACCAGCAAATAACACTCAGAAGTCTAACCTTGAAGTGTCAACTCTTTCTCCTTTCCATGCTCCTTGGTAGAAAGAATCTTCCGTAAGTGTAAACACGACACCGCCCTCTCGTGTATTTATTAAACAAAAAATGAGTGCACATTTTTAATTCCTGAGATTGATGTCAATCTCTCAGTCCTTCTGCTCTTCCAGTACTGCTTTTTCCTAGATAGGGCAGTAAAAAAACTAAAGAGAAAATGCACCAACATTTGACATAAACTTATTATATACAACATTTATTATACAATTTTTATTGACGCCAAATTTAACAACTTCGATATATGTAACTTGTTCTGTTGTTCCGGCCACAAGCATCACACCGAAATAATAGTTTCTGGCCAACAACAGCGGTTGTAAATTAAAAAGTCAACGTCCCGTACTAAGAAAAACTAGAAGAGAGCTGGCGGTAATCAGTCTTCAAAAATAAAATTTGAATATAAACATTGTCGCTCTTCTTGTGTTGTTCTCCCCTGCAATTTTAAAATTTGTGTTTATTTGGTAGCGCATGATAAACAGAAAATAAGTTGTGTATTACGAAACAAGAATACTATCAGAAAGTACGTACAAGCCAAGACGTAACGAAAGACCACGAGTAATTAAAGACACTATTGCAGTAACTTTCACCATCCTGTAGGCAGACACATCTCTACCGGAGACTTCAGAATTTCAGAGGCGAGATATTCATCAGTGATCACAAAGCATGACGTGAATCTTCAGCACATAATCATCGGGGTACAGACAAAACACTGCTAAAATAATTTCCAAACATACTTCGCTTTGGAAGCAAACCGGGCGTAAATTACGCGGGCATGTGTTCAAAAGAAAGATTTACGATAAACTCCTGGAACACGTTCACTGCTGTATTTACAGAGGGCTTTCGACGGCCCTGAACTGCCCCGTATCCTCGTTCTACAAGCAAACGTGTTAGCGTATCAGAAGATCGTAACTGGACAAATTATACATTCCGCGAAACGTGCAGCACTTCGCGTGCTTGCTATATTTGCGCTGCAGTCGGGCCTGGAGAAGTTTAGTAAACAAGAATTTCTGAGCAAAACTCGGAGTTTGCTATCCTCTTATACGAGCGCATGTCTGGCACACAATATAAACATTCTTGTCGATATAATGAAATTTCTGTCCTCATCCCTTTCGATAAAATTCAGAAAATAAAATACGGAAACACGCAGCTATTGAATTAAGTTAGAGTGTAGAACAATGCTGGAAGTGAGTTAAAAATAAACAACTTTGTAACGTGTGGGAAACTTGATAATAAAGCAATTCGTGTTCGCATCGCAGCGGATTCAAGTCTTGGATTTTTCGCTAAGTGCGAAACAAGGCGGACGTTCCCGATAACCAGTAACAGTAAACTTTTTTTTTTAATTATACTTCTTTTAGCGCGTTGAGGGTAAAATTTTAGTGTGCAACGGAAGTTGCGCGCGCACAGTGTAACGAAATTCGACAGTTAACGTGGTTGGTATGTTTTTCTCGTATCTCGGGAAAACAATCAACCCATTCTTACAAAATTTGGCGAAGATGTTGTACTGTGTTAGGCCGTAACAATAGATGTATTTTATTTTAGTCACGCCAAATAAGTATAACTTCTAACGCGCGTACATAAGTACACGCACCTATATTTTACATTTCGTTACTTCGCCCACTGAATGAAGCTTGTGTTTACTGACCGGGAAGCTCATTCACGAACTTGTTTCTTTAAAAATAAAATTAATATTTGAAATTGAAAAAAACAAAACACACTCCTTCGTTACTGTCAGAATAAGTTAGCCCGCTCTGACGATAGGAGGCTAATGACTAGGACCAGGTGTTTTTCGCGAAAAGATTTCAAGACCAGTTGTACTCCAAAACACTTTTGTTCATGTGCACTTTCGTGGTTGGATGATTTTAAATGGCACGTGCCTCGAGTGTCTGTCCGCGAATCATGGACGTTCAGTATCAGAGTACTTTATTACGATTGGCCCAGTCAAGTAGGAACATGTCGTCTCACGTAGACACCCGGCCAATAACCTAAGGAAGTTGTGGTTGTAGGAGTAGGATATTGAAGTCTAGCAAGGCCATAAATATTTTCGCGAAATACACCTGTCCTTACTAATGACAAATAATATAAAGAGGGAAAGAAAGAGAAAGAGTACAAATTTGATTCATCAACCATATTAAGTAACCTGTTTCGAACATCTTTTAAATAAATATTATGGCAATTCATACTGCGTCCAAGTCAAATAAAATGAAAACTTTGCAGACATTCTTGAGATTTCGCACTAGTGCATAGAGGCAAGGAAAGGTTTGTAGCTGTTACATAGTCCATGCGGTATATCTTTATAAGTATAATTTTGCACATTATGTAATCATGTTCAAACCTAAAATAATAAAAAAGTTACGGGCACTGGTAGACAGTAGCCAAGTATGATTTAACTTTCTTAGACTTTAAAAGGTACAGTTGTGTGGAACTTTTTTTCCTATAAACTAGTTTGGTCACAAGAACATTTAGGAAGAATCAGTAGGAAATCTGTTTTCCGATTCCACTGGCTAAAGCAATGATTTTTACGAATTCTCAGGACTGCAGTATTTGGAATTACAACACAAAATCTTCGGTATAACAGATTCAATAACATTATGACAACATGTCTTACATTTCGTGAAAACGTATTCGACAGTTCAATGGATATGGATTTAAAGAGTCATAAAGCTTGGCTCTCACCATTTAAAAATGTGGCAGTAAGAAAACAATAGATGTGTGTCTGCGGGACTTACGGCCCAGTCACAGAGTAGAGAAATACACAGAGGCAAAACAACGAGGCGGTTCTCTTTGATTTAGCGTATCAACTCGCTTATCACTTATCTGTTGCGCGAGACTCTTGGAACGGGCCCCGTGTCTGCTTGGTTACTGCATGCTGAAGAAGGTGCCCTATTGGCTGAGCTGCTGGCATGTTACCAGGCGCTAATTGACAAACAGCGTTCCTACATGATGCTGACTAATGACGCCTCTTTCGTTGGCGTGTGCGGCTGGAGCTCGCGGAACACATGAGCAGCTATTTCACCTCTGTTCGCTCAAATGCTCTGTGGCTCAGTGTTTGACCTGGAGCTACTAGATGTTGTCTATTCACGATCTGTTCACACTTCTTGAATCAAAACCTTTGTAAAATCTCCCCATCAGTGGCGTGTGGCCAAGTGTTGCAAGGTAAGCTGGTGCTTACGCAGTGCTGTACGCACTCGGCGCACGCAGCAGGAACCAGTAACCCGAGTGTAGCAAGGAGAAACTTGATGTATTGCGGTCACTCACGAGAGAGCGGCGAGGCACCCCTTACACACGTGCTGTGACGTCAACTGCACTACTACGTTTACGTGGCCGATGTGTAAACTAGCAAACGATTTAGGTATAGCACAGAGCAAAACACAGCTTATCTTGCAACAGTTTACCACAAGCCGCTGCACGCCATGCATGACGTGATTGGTAGTCTTCTAAATGTGCCATGTATCACAAGCGTTTTGTACTTTCGTTAACATAACAGTACATTACTTTTTATTAAATTGATTTTCTACTTATATTTTATTTATTAATAGGTATATTTAATTTATAATTATTTTGAATAAAAGCAGGAAGAAAATAGGTGCGTTGGCCACGCTTAACAATAAATAGTTCTTATGCAAATATAATTACACTGAGTACGCACGAAACCAGTGCGCTGTCCCTCTGGTGTAATTTTCTAGACTCGGTTAAGCTTTGTATGCATGAGGTGGAGGAGTATCCTGGAAGTAGAACTTAAGCAGTGCTTAAGGAAAGTTGGAATAAACCTTAAACGGACTATAGCTCCCAAATTCCAGCAGGCCAGGAGTATTGAGGTCGCTAAATATTTTGTGTTGTAGAGAATTATTTTTTCCATGCCCCAGTTTCTTCGCCGATATTAATTCGACCTCCTCGACCGCCCTCGTCACATCAGAGTTAATGCATCATTCCGGCTGATGAGGAAAGACAGGCCTGTCCTCGAGTAGGCAGGAAGACAGCGGGTCTCTCGTTATGTCGGCCTCATTTGCTTCGCGACGGTCCTGCTTCAGGCTAAAGCAACCGAGTTAACGCCGCGTCTGAATCGGCAGATTTTGTTGATGAAACGGGGAAGCAGAGGGGTTATTGGGACTTCGGCACATCAGGACCTGGGACCGGAGCGCCGGAGCTGTTCATGCTCTGTCATTCCGGTCGGCCGGCGGCCATAATGGATCCAGGTGACCTTTACCCTGGTGAACTTCGACCTTGATCCCGGTGACTTTTTACCTGGAAACCCAAAGATACAAACAATTCCGAGAAATTTATAAAAATCTTATATAAAAAATATTTTTAAATTATTAAAAAATTATTAAAAAAATGTATTTAAAAAATTAAATTTAAGGAGGTTCTCACACCTTCCTCCACCCATACTCATTGCACCATCTTGGTAGGTGCAGTCCACCATCTTGGTAAGCGTCACAGTCATCGTCCACCATTTTGATCGGTGCAGTCCGCCATATTGGTAGCCGTCATAGCCAAGGTCCGCTATTTATTTTCTTGTTTGTCATTTGTTTATACATTACAAGAGTTTGTCTCTCACCTTCGTTCATCCGTCATCTTGGTTTCTTATTTTTCATTTATTTTACATTGATTGTGCTGTCCCAAGCACCGCGCCCAGCAGACGATTGACCCTCTCCACTCCTCCTTTCCATTATATTTAATTGACCAATTGCCCCACCCCTTATTCTCATTGGCTAATTGCCCACCCCCTTCTAATATATTTAATTGCTCCGCCAATGTTTCTCATTGGCTAATTACTCGGCTGTTTCAGGAAACCTTCGTTCGACCAATTAGTCGGTTCCTCTCCACCCCCTCCCAATATATTTAATTGCTCCGCCAATGTTTCTCATTGGCTATTTACTCGGGTGTTTTCGGAAACCTTCGTTCCGACCAATCGATTGCCTACTTTAATCGGGAGGGCAGACTATTTTTTTCCCCTTATAAACTCTTTATAAGACGCACCCTGAGCCCCCTCGGGAAATCAGTCATTTTCTCGCTCTTAGAAATGTACGCGTGTTGTCCAAGCGGCCATAAAATCCTTTCGGCCATTGTGGCATTTGGAAGGGCGCGGTCGCTTAGTGTCTTGGACACACGGGACGAGTTACCGTACCTGCCGAAAGAATTTCCCCTGGTCTACGCACCTTACAAAATTTCGACCGTATTCAAGTATTTGCCGGCCTACCTGCAGCAGGACGAAGACATACGGGACTTCCTTTCGTGCAAGGTGTGTTTCGAGGGCTGTACCACCTCGGTTCCCGACACGCCGCATCGCAAAGTTGGTGCAAGGCCCGCTGTGCAGTTCTCGCGAAGTCTGCGTCCGTGGAAGACGCCCTCCCCGTAGAAGACGACGTCCACGTGCAAGTTATCTACTCGCAAGCTGTACCCGTGGAAGAAGCTCCCCTTCAAGAAATTTACTGGCAAGCACTACCCGGCATGGAAACCAACCCAGAACAGAGGCACCCGATGTGTATGGACCTCAAAGAAGTTTTAAATGACTTTGCAAAAAAAATTGAAACTCGATGTGTGCATGGGAACACAAATTTTTTTTAATAACAAAAAACATCTAGTAAAAAAAAATGTTTTGAAACATCTAAGGTTTTTACTCGTTGGACTCGTACACCATCAAGCAGATTTCCTTCTCGTACAGTGACGAAGGCGAGAAAATCAAAGTTTTCACTTTTTACCGTCGTGTCCATGGCAGCACTACGCAACCGGCGTACCGCCTACAAACGTACGAAACGCACGGACTAAGGTGGAACGAGGGTAATATTCCGTACGAGAAATTTCCGGCAATGCTGGACTCTGCCATAGTTCCATATTACCCTGTGTATGTGTTTGGAAGACGCCAAGAGTCAGCGATTCGCAATGCACGCCACAACACTTAACGAGTGCAAAAATAAAATACTTTACTGTGCCCCGTGCAACGCCGAGGTCCTAAGATTATGGAGTTATGATAACCCTTGGCACATAAAAAAAAAACCATGAGGAATCCATTGTACATTTAAAAAAAATGTTACGTGTGTAATGCCCTCCAAGACTTAGAGCAGAAACATGTGTAAAAAAAATATTCCTTGTTTTATCAAGAAGGAGAATGTTAATATTGTAATGTGTGTGCATAAATAAATGTGTTTAAAACAATATATAGATTATGATTTTATCTCGAGTTATGTCCTGCTCACGTAAGTTTAAAAAAAACACCGCTGGGAATAAAAATTATTTAGTATATCAGTTTTGTTATAATCTTAAGAAAGGAATGTTCACTGAGTCTCTAGCCATCACTAACATAACGTATATATATTTTACATGTACAAACGTAATTATTTAAAAAAAAATTAAGGATTTGGAAAAAATAATTTATCATTTACGCATGAGTTATGCTACTTTGTATAAAATAATCATGGCTCGAAAACCCCCAAAAAAGAGTTAAAACCACTTCCTTACCTCTCACGGTATGCAATACGCACAGTGAAGGGTCCCATACATTCCCCCTAACCAAGCCATAGACGCTCATCATTAAAAACATTTCCTCCCAAGTTTAAAATCAGTACATTAAGAAATTTATGCAGAGGGAAAAAATACCCATATGGTTACTTCACGTGCGGCGATTTTTCTAGCACCCATTTTCAGCATATAAAACTCTTTATACGCATTTAAATCACATATAGTAAGTTTTGCAAGGAAAAAATATATACATACCGTGAGGAGACGCTAGCGTAAAGGTACACACACCACAAGTACAAAATCATAAAAAACAAACAAATTTCTGTACCATCATACATTCGTGTGCGCTCGCTCTATTTATTATGAGATCTATCTGATCCGCGGTAAAACACCAACACCCCCTCCCCCCTCAAAAGACTCCAACAACACTGCTACGTGACTTTAGCTGAATTAAAAGTGACATGTGAACATGTGTATGTATGTGTGTGCGGCCTCTAATCCAGCAGGTGTCAACAGTATTCACTTTTTATGAATTACGCGAACTAAAACATAGTTTTATTCCCGAGATGCTAGTCCACCATGCAGATTTAGACCACGATACGAATCCCAGCAAAGACACGCGCATGCAGCTCTCATTCACCACCCTTCAACCTCGTCGAGACATATAAGGAAACACTCCACAAGTGCGAAAAAAAATTAGAGCATATTGCAGCTCGTTCATTGTGAAGACCATGCAATTTTAGAGTTATGTTAATTCCTTTCGAATGTAGAAAATTAATTCTACGTACAAATTTTTTTGTCAATAAGTTATGGCTCGAACTCCCCCTTTGTTTATTAATTGCGGTGAAACCAAAGATACCAAGTCATGCTCTGAAACTAAGAAATAACATCTCTACATGATCATACGTCATACAATCACACACACACACACACACACTTTCTCACCTACACACACGCGGAACNCAAGTCATGCTCTGAAACTAAGAAATAACATCTCTACATGATCATACGTCATACAATCACACACACACACACACACTTTCTCACCTACACACACGCGGAACCTGAAATATCCCAATTGTAGACGAGACTGATAGACGCATTAAAAAACTATTAAGACAAAATCATACTTAAAGAAGTGGTCACGAGTCCCATTACAAGGGTAAACACCAATGCATATTTAATATGTCTAGATGCATATTATATGGTAATATAAATATCTATGCATATGATATGCTAATATAAAAAATGCCTATAGTGTACTATACATTAATATTAATATATTTTATTGCATAGGTGACGGTATCTGCGTGTTTTATATTTTCCCCGTAGCCCTTGCTGGTGCGAACAGAGTATGATAATTTTCTCAGGGTGCTCCCACCTTTTTTTAAATCTATATAATACATCCGTATTTTCTGTCTGAATTAAACAGGTAAAAATCTTCCTATGGAAGACCGCTTCTCCATTCTGAGTGATGAACTGACTCGATATATTCCACTGGAAAACTGATGGGTTGAACTGCGTTTCCGACAGCTGACTCGAGAAAGCAAAAAAATTTTCACACTTCGGTTACTCTTCGTCAGTGTTCTGCATTGATTAACATTGATACTAAGCGATTTTTTTAAGCACGGAAATATTGTGGTGGGCGACTCACACACCCATACCAGTACATTATTTTCAGGGGACACCGTGTATTTTGAGTTGAGAGATAGCTGAGCAGTTGAAATGGGTGATGACGTTTATGTCAGCGAAGAAGGTCAAGTGTCCCGAGAAAATCTGCCGGACATCGCCAAGTCCGTCACGGGCGATACTGTTGGCAATGGCATCGATCACGTTTCCCGCATGCGCGAAAATCCAGGTGCGACCTGTGCCGGGAATCGAACCTAGCTCGCCTTGATGGGAGGCGTGCGCTCTGGTAGCTGCGCAACTGCTGTCGAGAGGATGGTGTGAAGTATTGAGCGTGTCCGGTCCTGTGTCGGTGCGAAATAGTCATTATACAAAGGGTGCCTGATCTCCACCGCCACGTTTCGTGGTTCCCTGGGATGGTGATTATCGCAGTGTTCACAGAACAGTTTGTAAATATTTTTACATCGAGAATAGGGCTTGCACTTATTACTGCCGTCATTTTAATGGAATAAAGAATTATTTTATCTCTGCTGAAGGACTGAGGTGCAATGTTGAGAACTTTTACTTGTGTCAGCAGGTGCTTGTTTTCACCCTAGGGCTCAAGGCATTATTAACAAACATGAGGATGTGCCTGAACGTAATCGCCATGGTTAATAACCGATTTGATGCATATTTACAATAATATAATCATGATCTGAGCGTGATCTCTGTTATGCCCGACATGCTCCCCCTTCAATACCCCTGCTAATCACAATCGAAGCGACGCTGCTCGCCGTGTGTTGTGAGAATATTCCGTAAATAAAGCAGGCAATAGTGACTTATTTCTGAGTGATTTTTCCTAAGTTTCTTCAGAGTATATGAGATTTCGTTCCGGCTAGATGAGTTGCGAAAAAGGGAAGGGCCATGTATACGATAATGAAGACAGTGTTGACGGTGAAAACAGCGGCGAATTTTTTCGACGTCGTCACACATCTCCTCGTCGGCTTTGCTGAAAAAAGTGCCATGAAAAAAGCAGAAGACGACAAGAATACCAACTACATATTTCCTGAAGACCCCAATGAACTTGTTGATAGACTCAGACATTTGATAGCCTTGTACAGTACGTAGATATCTTTCATCATCGTCGAACTTAAGGAAAGGGGTTACATAGAATGAAACTATTGTGTACTATCCATCATCTGCAAAAATCAAAGAAATGCAAAGATTGATGCATGGAAAAAGTAGGATTATACATTTATGTGTTCATNAGAATGAAACTATTGTGTACTATCCATCATCTGCAAAAATCAAAGAAATGCAAAGATTGATGCATGGAAAAAGTAGTATAATACATTTGTGTGTTCTTAGTTGTGCACTTTTAATTTATTGAACCTTACCCTACTGCTTTTCTGAAAAACTTATTATTTCAGTGGTGTATAAAATCGAATGCAAGAGTCTATTTTAAAGAAAAATTGAACGAGAAAATGCATTACGGGGAATATGGTTAAATCTGAAGTATTATGTCTTTCTCGGACTCTTTAAGTCGGCTGAGTTTTGTTTGACAAACAAACGAACTAAGGAAGGAATGTTTTTGAGGAATGAAAGGGTGAAAATTTGGGAGCGACCCTGCCGGGAATCGAACTTGTCTCGTTGTATTGGGGGGTAAGAGGCCAAGTGAAGAATGGGCTGGTGTTGAGGTGAACCTCCTGTGCGAAAGTGTGTGTAGAAAAGAAAGGATGCTGTACGCGTACTTGTGATGGGAAAGGAGAGCTCTAGCCACTGCAGTCCCCCTCTTATGTAACAACGTGGAAGAGGTCATCGTTGCAAAATGGGCCTGGGGTGCCGTTTTCGATGACGAGCCTGAACTGATGTGTCCAAATCTTCATAATTTCGCAGATTGCAGTAGATCTTCTAACCTGAGTAATCTCTCCTGCAGCCTGATACTTTTTTAATTTTGCATGGATAATAAACTTTATGTGCGTAAACATAATTATTTTTAATATTTATTTTGTGAATATATTGCTTATGTACTTGCAGTATACAAGATTTTGTACCTTCATGGCATCACGAGGGGCTGATAGAGCGCAAGTATGCTAGCAAGCATCAGAACTCTCTCTGGGTATGATGGAGGTGTACAAAGTTTGTCGCAAAAATGAACACCGATAGTGGGTGATTTAGCTCTCGCTTCTGACATTTCGTAAATTTATCGTTCGTATGTATATGTGATACACTGGCATGCCTGGGCTGAAACATTGCCAACATGCGTATGTATCTCTGCAGGTTCATAAAGAACTCGGGACTCTTTTAGAATCGGTATTTAGCTTTGATATTATGACACGTACTCTGTAATTAAAAAAAATTTATATTAGTGAACTGGAATTTTTTTATGTATTTATTTTTTTTCAATGGTGTGTGAACATAGGCGTTTCTTATGAAGGTTCAAGATTAATACAACTTAAAATACTAGGGTTTTTTTTCACCTCGGAATATCGCTTCGAATCGGAAATATAAATATGTAGCACTGTTCAGGGCATGAAGTGTATTATGTATTATATATAAGTGTATTATGAAGTTCGTTACTGGGCCATTTTTATCCCCTATTTCTGTAATGGGTGTCCTGTTTTCTCTTACTTTAATTTGGTTTCATGCGCGCGCGTTATATAATGTATGTATATATATATATATAAGGTGCAAAAATGTCTTAGTTTTTCCCGTTCCAACAAGGGTTAAATATTTTATTCATGAAAGGAGGTTTACACTCGTATTTGCAGATGCGAGCGGTTCGAATATTCTGTTAGATGTTTTCCTCCCAAACGGTTTAACATTAATTGACCACTGTGAACGTGGGGGTGGAAATATTTCTAAGTATGNTTAGATGTTTTCCTCCCAAACGGTTTAACATTAATTGACCACTGTGAACGTGGGGGTGGAAATATTTCTAAGTATGTGCATCAGCGGATTAAATGAGTCGTTCGTTGGATTCTGAAGAGAATAATAATAACCGGATTCAGTATATAGCCTAGAGTTATCAGACTGGCCAACAACGCATCGTGTGCGAAATGGTAGCTTTAAATACCTCTAAAATGCAAAATGGTATCTTGGTATGCCTGAAATGTGCAAGGAATTGCTGATACCAAATAAATATTTGTGTTCAATATAGTGATTTTTTTAAGTTAATACGTACACATTTGTCTACATTACGTGTCGCAATTTTTTTAATGTTTTTCTTCCTCGAAACGTGGCTGGCTCGTGATTCTGAAAGCCCGATGCTGCGGATTCTATGTGAGAGAAAATAGCGCAACCCCCTTCTTCTTATAATGAACACACATAATTTTTTATTCGTGACTATTAGATTCTCGTAAAATAGTAGCGTGAGTTTACATTATCTAGGTGGCGTACAAGCTAAAATAGTAATAAAAGTAAATTTTATACTATTTTGAGTCGGAGCGAGTTACTAGGGCAAGCGGGAACAAGTAAGGACTCGACCAGGAAACCATACCGGCATTCACCTGGAGTGATTTTTAAAATATACATTTGACTTGAACGAGTCGAGTATTGTACCCGGGTCCCTTTGAATATGGGTCTTCCCTGGTGTTGACTAGTGCGTGCAGATATCTGTGTTTATTATCCTGTAAATTAATGTTGGTTTGTGTGAGAAATATAAAACAGGCCGAATCACATAGTACTTAAAGAATACATAATCCACAAATCAGCTCTCAGTAACATACTCGCCAGCCGGCAGACCAGCCAATGGGGAACCTTTCTCAGCACGCATTAGCCAATCAGACATAAGGCCTGTTCCCAGAGCATCGTGCCATCAATCAGAGAATGGATAAGGCTTTCATCAAATGAACGGCCACACTATTTCGTCTCTGTGTACTTAGTCAAAAACTTGATCATAGAATTATAAAAGGATACAGTACCTAGCGAGTTATCAAATATAAGTAGGCTCTTTTTTTTTTTTCAACCAGTATTTCTAACGATGGAGTGTGTAACATGTTACGTAGGAAAAAACATATTATTGGGAAACTGTCACATCAGTGTTATACTGGCTGACAGTCGGCCAATAATGAATGCTGTACAATGCAGCAATCTGGACCAGTGTAGTGTGGAACAAAGGACAATGGTAAGTGGGCATATAAAACCAACCAAATTGGTATTCCCGTAGTGGATGATACAGTCGACTCGCCTCCTGCAAAGAATAGGTAAGTAACCTACATATAAGTAAAATGTAATGGCGGTTCCTTTGATGTAGGCGTGCCCATTCACTGATTCGCTGCACGAGAGTCTGCAAGTGGATATTTTGTCTAATCAGTTGAAACTGGAAAATCTAGCGAATTCATTTTTAGGATAAGCTAGACTTCAAAAACATATGCATTTCTGTTATGTTTACAGGTGGATTACAGTGTTTCAGAATCAACCAGGTGAACTCTGAGCCAANTTCTGTTATGTTTACAGGTGGATTACAGTGTTTCAGAATCAACCAGGTGAACTCTGAGCCAATAAAAGACTTGCAAGGAAACTGGGACGGAATTCCGTACTAACTACCGCACGGTAAGAGATCGGCTACTCACGAGGGCAACAGTCAATATACAAACTGCAGGGGTTTAAAAATGGAGTCAAGACTACAAGTCCTCGAACTCACGAAATGTTCCTGCCCTTACTAATCAGCTCTTGCATCCTGCAAACGATTTCCTTATTGGCTAGGCTATTATCTGGTAAATAAATTATAGGCTATTCTCGGTAAAGTGATTTTGAAAGCTCTCGCATTTGGAATAATAGTCAATAAATATATGTTATTATAGCCTTAGACGTTAACTTCCGAAAGCGGTGTAATATACACACTGTGTTTATTACTTACATGACAATATTTATTTTAAAAGATGGTTAAAGGATAAAAAATGCCTGAAAGAAAAAAGTTACTAGGGTCTTAAAAGTGCTCACTTTACAATAAATAGCCTATACCAGGAGATGATTTGCAAACGTTTCTTGTCAACGACGCAATTTTTCTGGCGTATGTGACTAGAGTTCGCGGTAAAAAAGACAATTTCGCTTCTGTGTTCTTCAGTATTCTGTGCGTCTAGCTTGTCTGAATGGCAGTAATTGTGTGCAGAACTCAAGAGTGATATATGTTTATTCCAATGTGTGATATACTGACGTATCGGTATACTATAACCACGGAGTAGATAAGCTGATTAATTCTCTGATTAGCTGCGCGAGGCTCTGGGGACGGGCCTTGGGTCCAATCGGTTACTGCACGCGGTGAAAGGTTCCCCATTGGCTGGGCTGCCGTTTGGCGAGTAGGTTACCAGGCGCTTATTGGCGAAAGGAGCTCCGATATTTCTCTGGCCAGTGACGCCGTTTTGCAGGGCATGGTGCTGCGCTGGCAAAGAGTTCGCGGAAGGTCAGTGGCGGAGAATGTTGGGTTATGTATCCTCGCTGGTTCGTCGGAGAAGGGAGGTAGGTATTAATAGCGGAGGGAGTGGCCTGCCCCAACAGAAGGCCAGGTCAGGCGGCCTCCCCTGGCAAACAAACCAGCAAGGGCCCCAGGGCACGCGAGAACGCCGCGCCGAGACGGCAAACAAACTTGTCACGCCCTCGTAATAAGAGCTCGCATACAGCGCCACGGGTTTAATAACCTACCGGCTTGGCGACAACTCGTGGATACACACGTGCAACATTAACATGCTAGACTTCACTGTCCTATACGTGACTGAGCGAAATTAATATTTTCACTGGCTACCGACAACTATACGTAGGGCCAGCGACTTTTCGCGTAAAAATCGGAGCACACAGATGACTTCAATACTATATACACACACCTCAGCTGTTGTTATACCTCCATCGGCTGCTGGTGCCGTGTCCGTCTTTGACCAAGCCACTCAGGACTAAGTAACTCCGAGACTGAACCTTCGTGATTCGTGCGCAAACGGTTAACACGGTCCAGGACATTTTTTTAGCCAATCGAAGAAGCTGGACGACCCTACAGTGCTTTGGACTGTATCTCGTCTAGAAATCTTTTCGCGTAGTATCACTGCCTCTAACTGGTTATTTACCTGCGTGACTGCTTTACCGGAGATCGGCTGCTCAACCGTCGAGCCTTTACCACTGGCTAAATGCGTCCTTGGGACTTGCCACACAAGTTGTCGCCCGATGACAGAACTCGAACGAACATACAACGACTCGGGAGTTTAGTCTGTAGCTACCAAATAACACGAATTTTGCAGGTCCCTACTCATGGAGCACCGTGTTAGTTCCCGCACTCGCCGCTCTACTAACCGCGAAAATCCTATATAAACTAAGCTATCTTGGAATCAGGTGTCGGCTTGCTACATAATGTTTATTTATTTATTTATTTAAGCACTAAGTAGCGTTCTCCCTTTAGAGTAATACTATGTTTAGGAATTTATTTTTGAAGTTGTTTATCTCGTCGAATTTTCATTACAACGTAACTCCCCTGCGAAGTCGACACCAACCACGTTCGCAAACTCTTCCTTAAGTTTTTTTTTTCTCTGCATCGACGTGGCTCCTCGCCCACATTCGGTCACATGGAATGCAGAAAACAATATCCTGAATACATTCTTCGATTTAGAGGCCAGCAAAATGATGACCGGTATCGCGCGCAGTCGGAAACCAGCACTAACGCAACCATCGCCTTTCTGAAGGAACGGCTGTTTCAGGACTTCAGGCGTACTACCTGGCGGCTGTACTGAGGGGACTTGTGCTGAACATACTGCAGTTGCTGCCAATACTCAACATTAGTGTTGGCTTTGGAGCGGTGGTTCAGAGACCGATATTTGCGACACGCCTAAAAAAAATCCCTACGTGTATCTGCGTACACTGTAAACGTTTATCAGTAAACTGTAATGGGGTTTTTTAAACCTAAAGGAAATAAGGAAACAACAGCAAAAACCAGATTGCAAATATATAAATATTAATTGGGAACGTGGCTCTTTTCTGAACGAATGTAGGCGGGTGACTTCCGGATTGACACAAGTGGGAATCGTGCCTGGACGACGCCGTTGGTCGGCGGGTTTTCTCGCCATTCTCCCGTTTCCCCCGCCCTTGCATTACGATCGCTGCTCCAAATCCACCTTTTTTTTCACCCATCATCGTCTTTGAAAACCTTAGTCGTCGTGAACCCTCCAAACCTCTAAACTCAACATGCAGTACAAATCGTTATAACGTACGGAATGCATGTGCAATAAGGTTACGTTGGTGGAAATTGTGTACAGTGTACATACAAAAATATATAAATTAAAAAGTAGTGTTTGACTTTCGGGTTCAAACTCGTTTGAGTAAACTCTGTAAGCTGCCACTTATGAGCAATCTTAGGGAGACAGCCGGGTTGCGTGTGTGGCCACGTAGTGAACACATACATGTAGCTCAAAGGCTCTGTTCGGTGAATCACTTGAGACTGACGGGACATGGTAATAAATGAGACAGATATCACTGTAAGGTCAACCGTCTTCCATGTTAGAGTGGAAGTCGTTCAGATCTATGAAGCTTGACTGTAGTGGCAATCAAGTGGAGGGGCATGTTAAGGCTCAAGGTAGTAATACGGGGCTGTCCATAAGAAATTAGGCTCTGAAAGTTGTCTCCTGTGATACCTTGGCGGATCAGGTACAGGAGGGAAGGTGGAGCGGAGAGCCGNAAATTAGGCTCTGAAAGTTGTCTCCTGTGATACCTTGGCGGATCAGGTACAGGAGGGAAGGTGGAGCGGAGAGCCGGACATGTTCCGGAAAACAGGTGCCTTTGATACAGGAAGTGAATGATTTCGAACAAGCGCCGAGCGAAAGNAGAGCCGGACATGTTCCGGAAAACAGGTGCCTTTGATACAGGAAGTGAATGATTTCGAACAAGCGCCGAGCGAAAAAAGAAGAACCTCAAACTGAGTCAGCATGCTCGCTCCCTGGTACACCGCCGACACTTGAAGGTACTAGGACGCCGAAGAAGGTTTCATCTTCCCGCAGAACGTCTCGTCCGTCGACTCTCGGAGGCGAGAGGAAGCGCCAAGGAAGTGACAGCACATCAGAGGTCACTCATTTGGTTGGAGAAAAACTGAAAAAGATCTATTCAGAAGATCATTTCGATGTTTTTTTGGGAAATATATCGCCCGCAAATTGCGTAGCCTTAAGGGCAGGCAAACAATTTTAGCCGAGAAAGTAATAAATGATGTTCATTTTGAAGCAGAGATGGAAACTTTGACAGAAAACCACAAAGTTACTAATTTCACCGAGGTAAGACAACCCTATCTCTAGGGATCAACTGGTACCCCTTTATTACCGGGTTGGCAGCATTGCCCACGTTCCACAAGGAGACCCACATCTGCCTCCTGTAACCAGATCTGAAGCAAATGGATGGCAACCTGAAGCTACGCAACAATGCGTGGTACATCTCTTCATCACTACTGCCGTTTCCACGAACATTACTGAGTACTTTCCCAGTTTCTAAGAATAATATTTTTCTTGTGCTTTGATGGTTTATGCTAATGCACAAAATACGAACACGAATAGTATTAAATAATACAGTTTTGTATCAAAAAAAGTGTATTCTATTTACTGACCTGTAAGTATTCCTTTTTCAGAACGCTGTAAATGGCTTTACGTGTTTCAGGGCTTAACGATTGAAATTCACATGATAATACAGTTAGTTTCCTTTCAGTAACCACCTTCTGCACCGCCTTCTGTCTATAACATTGACTTCTTTCTGCTTTTTACTTACGAGGCGCAGCGCAAAGACAGATAAAAGTAACGCTTCCTCCATTGTTGACTCTACGAAACTGAGCGAAAGACGGACGTCAAAACGTTTATCGCGTGGAAGAGTGTGTTCCCAACGTCTGCACTGACCGTTTTGACTGAGCGGACAAAGTAACTGATGAAACGTTGCGTGTAAACCGGCCTTAAGACTCTGATTACCGTATCACTGTAAAGAATATTGAATGTAGNGCCTTAAGACTCTGATTACCGTATCACTGTAAAGAATATTGAATGTAGGCCTACCTGACAACTGCACGGTAATATTCGCTAACCGTGCAAAGATAACGTGTTTTTCTTCACACGTAAGGAAAAATCACCGTACTCCGTAGTACAGTCCACTTACATGACAGTGCGATATCGCGAAAACGTGTTGTGAAAATTACTGTACGACTTGCGCAGAACCCGACTGCGCATCTCCCGAGCGTCGTCTCAAAAGCTCGGCAGGAGTATTTCAAAGGGAACCGGATGCCATGTTGGAAATACTGAATTATTTATTTTCGTTAAGGCAGCCAAAAAATTAAAAGGAGAAAGTCTGTAAAATACAGTTGGAAGAAAATAGAAATTCCTTCATTCAGCACATATAAAACTTGTAGANTAAAAGGAGAAAGTCTGTAAAATACAGTTGGAAGAAAATAGAAATTCCTTCATTCAGCACATATAAAACTTGTAGGAAATTTCTGTAACTAATGAAATATTAGAGAAATGACTAATAGAGCTAGGTAATTAAAAGTGTTACGAGCTATACAAGAAACGTAGAAAACATTTAAGATTCCGGTGTTCAAAAATCGAAAAAAAAAAATATGTATCTTAGTTGCGGAACTAGACTGAAAATCTAGGCTATAAATAAAAGTCAGGAACGCACTAATAACAGATACAGAAGACATTCTACTGTGTGTAACACAGATATAACAACTAGGATGTTTTTAGACGATATAATCAAAATAAATAGCGTAAGGAATTATTTATAATTAAAAGAATTCTACGTAAATTTTTAAGCTTAAGATGAGGAAAAGTTTTTTCAGAAAAGATTGGTAGTAATTCAAAGTCTAGCCCTTAGAGATTACATAAAATAATAATGTTTTTTTTCGTGAATATTTTATTCAGTAAGGTTCATATTCGTAATTAAACCCACAAACGTGATGCGAACGTGCCGTGGAATACTGGGCGGCATGCTTACAACGACAAGGTAAACCGGTTCGCACCCAACGAAATTGAATTTTCCCACACTTTTGTCAACGATTTTTCCCTTACTCTTAAGGAATAGTCCTTTATTTGTCGTGCAAGTTTGCAGTTCGTCTGTACGGTAATTTTTCCTTAAGTGTAATTATAAAGTGCTTTCCATACAAGTAAAGTAATTATACCTTCTTTTTTTTTTTTTACAGAGTGCACGTGCGTAAAAGTGAACTGAGAAATCCTGCCGTTCCTGTAAAGGCAGGCCATTACGTTATTGGTCTTGTACACCAAACACGTATTTTGCGGTGCACGTCACGTGATTCAGAAGTGAGGATGGTATAGGCTATTCACGGTAAAGTGAGCACTTTTTTAAGTCTTCACATTTGTAATAATAGTCAATAAATATATATTTTTTTTTTTAGCCTTAGACGTTAACTTCCAAATGCGGTGGGATATACACACACTTTGTTAATGACTTACGTGGCAATGTTTATTTAAAAAAGGTGGTTAAAGGATGAAAATGGCTGAGAGAAGAAAGTCATGGCCTCAAAAGTGATCACTTTACCGTGGACAGCCTATAGTCTCGTTGTTGAACGTGTTAGAAATATGTGGCGTGATGTCCGGAATCTGCCCGGGAGGTCCGAATTCCATTCTGGATGTCCGCGAGTGCCGACTCACTTTTTTTTTTTACAAAATATATTTATTGTGAGGGGGAAGGGGAATTAAAACATAAATAAAACCGGTAATTGGTGTGTGTGTGTCCGCGCGCGCGCGCACGCGTGTGTTAAATATATACACACAACTAAAAAGTTTTAAACAAAATACGCTGGATCGAACTAAATTTGACAAGAGTCTGTTCCATCGCTTGCAGATGAGACTCCCCAACTCATTACCACCACATATTTGCAATCGAGACATTTGTCATGAACACGGTTTTTTTTCTCGCAAAACCCCGTGGAAACAACAACGATACAACTTTCAGATAATATTCTAATAATTAAATTTTTGAAATAGGTATTAAACTGTTGGGATTCACAAGTTCGATACATCAGCATTTGTTATAATTGAGTGATAACACAGGTATTTGGGAAATTACAACGAAACTGATGAATAGGAGCTGCTGGTATAATTTTCACGAATGTCGTACTTTTCCCCGTATATTCGTTATACATCGTTATTTCATCTAGCTGAAATAAAAAATATATGTTTACTAAAACTGTGATGCAATGATAAACTGGGCATAGTTTCAAGATCTCGGTAACTGAAGTGAAATGTAAATTCGATGTTTTGCCAACTGAAAGAATGTGTATCAATTCTATAACAATTCAGCACTAGAAAAAACTAATTAATATATTTCTGTTGAATCATTATTTGTTCAGGCATATTCCTTTCACATATTTTTCTAATCACATTCAACGGCTTGAAAAATAAAATAACTATACAATAATTTACCAAACATACTTAACTTTTGTTTATAAGGATTGTATTAAGTGCTATGTTATATTTCTCACGGCAAAATAAAATTCGACACGTTTTACAAACAATTTTTGTCAACTAGTTTCCAAAAATTATTTGTAAAAATACAAAAAGAAAATTACAGTGCTATTGCTTAGTTATTTAGTTTAAATTTTAGATGCATGGACGTGTGTTTTGCGAGCATTTATGTATCATACACATTCAGTGATAAAATTATGCTGTTCTGTATATGGAGTTCTACAACGCACAGCATCAAGGAAAAAATACGCAGCAAGCATCACTCACCAGTGGATTTTCAAACAGATTTCATTAACACACATTAACACACTCGCAACTATGGCATACGCTAGTAAATATTTTATATAATTCCATTCGCGTGATACATTCTAGAATACACGTAGTTCTTTTTATTAATAAAACGAAAATCAAAACATTTAAAAGATAGTTTATATAGTGTAATGAATACAGTACTTAATATGACATTTTACTGTGCTACAAGTTTTAATAGCACGTGTTTTTTATTCACTGAATTTTATTCAGGAGTTAGGTTAAAATGATGAGAGTAAGTTATTTATTGCATGCGTGGGGACTTACTAATATCTAAATCAAGAGGTACGAATCTGTTTCAACTGAAACAAGACTTCGTCGAAGCTGTACCTACCGTCGCACGATTTCAACACAGTGTGTTTAGGTTCCTCGCGATTAACTAAGATCTTTCGAAAGCCCTTTTCATTTTGTAAGGGCCACGGTGGTTTAGTGGTCGGACTCCCACCGAGGCGAACCGGATTCGGTTTCCGGCTGGGTCACTCCCGGATTTTCGCACATGGGGATCGTGCCGGACGATGCCGCTGGTCGGCGGGTTTTCTCAGGGATCTCCCGTTTCCCGCGCACTTGCATTCGTTCACTGCTCCATACTCACTTCACTTCACCCTAATCACCTCTGTACACACTTATAATTTTGTAACCTTCCACCTTATGTGAAATAAATATTGCAATGGGCCCTCTCGCTATATTCATGTCATCCAAGTGAAACGGTGCCATTTTTAGGAAAGTAAACATGTGAGAAATAAGCAAATTCGTCTTCTTATAAAATAAAAAAACCATTACTTTCAGTAGCCACAAATTTAAACATTATATTATTAGTACAACGTCAACATGTAGAACTATTNTACTTTCAGTAGCCACAAATTTAAACATTATATTATTAGTACAACGTCAACACGTAGAACTATTTTTCTTCTTTGGCTACCAACTTAACACGGGGTCTGCATGCCAGTGGACACTGTATCGTACATGCAGTTAGGGGTGTTAATTTTTTTTACAAAATTTTTTTATTTATTAAACGTGCTCATTTTACCGTGAACAGCCTTTAGTATACAAAATAGACTGTTTTATATTATACACGGCACAAATTACAGGCGCATATTAGTTAATATAAAAATATTTAAGAAACCGTTTTACGAAGACTATCAGCGAGAAGTAGGAGGTATTGTGCACAGTCGAACGCCCCCAAATCCAAAGTTCATACAAGGCGGAGTCGTAGAAACAAGCGGGGTATACCAAGAGTGTAAAATCCGAGCATCGCGAGAGAGAGAGAGAGAGAGAGAGAGAGAGAGAGAGAGAGAGAGAGCGCGCGCGCGTTGTTGGCAGGGATACGGTTCGACTGTTATGACGTCACCGCTGGTCCGCTTGCAATCCAGCCAGCCGGGACTTCTACTCGAGGGCGGTATCTATAGACTAAAGATGAGGTAGACCGACTATTCGTCTTCGGCGCATGCACCCAACATTGACCTACCCCAATCATACACAACTGTCAAAGTCACATTGCCGACAGCGAAGAAAGTGTTTGTTTATATCTTAATTTTTAAATGACAAACACTTTTATACGAATAAAGTTACTTTTACCAATTTGAATTTAACCAAACTGCATTACAAATTGAATAGAGGAAGTATACATGCATCTCGAAGCATTTGTTTACAAATCAGTTTTCTAACGTGCCGTTTCCGCTAGACGTGTTGGCAGAAAAGCAGTTCGACGTTGGGACACGCAGATTGGTTGTGCGCTGCCAGCGAGATCGGTCCACCTCATCTTTAGTCTACGGCAGCATCAGGCACCGCGGGGAACCGAGTATTCGCGGTTAAAGCGGTCCATTTCAGTCACGCAGGGTAGGGAAAAAAAAATCACGGTCCCGTAGGGAAGAACTCGTACGAGGATCCGGCGCACGGACGTGACAAATGGCGCGGCGCAAGGGGAAGGTCGAAATTGGTATGGAAATTCATCCGTGAAAAAAACATTGACCGGGTTCGGAGCTGCTGCCGACGACAAACAGAAATTAATGTCGTTACCAGCTGGAAGATTAACCTCTGAACGCGTTTTTTTTTTTTTGTTTGTTTTACGGCCGCCGGCAAACGAATTGCTGCAGTGGCGGGCCCCGCGGAATAATGCGAACAAAATAGGTTACCGCAGCGGTTGTTTAATTAAAATACCAGAATAAATCACCACTCGAAAAGCTGGAGGAGCGAGTGACTAATTACTCTCACCACTGTACGTTCATAGTTGTAAATAGTGAGGGGGATTGTAATGTTATAGTGGTTACACTTTCAGATCTGCTGAGTGTCATAAAACGCGGAAAAAAAATTTACATTACGTATAAACTAATTGCGAACATAAATTTTTATTGTGTGCCAATATAGTTTATTCCACTTGTTACAACTTAATGTGCAGAACTGAGATAATTTAACTGACAATATCACGTTAAAACAACCGCCTTTAAGCTGCTAGTGTTATTTTTGCGAGCATGATTAATACAAGATTAATACACAAAAAATAATAACGTTCAACTCCGAGACTGACAAGCTTTATTTTCCATCTTTCCATCGACAATTAGGAAGAATTAGTTTTCGTTCTAGGAAAAAATTTAAGAAAGATAATCAATATTCTACAAAGACTATGAAACAGAACGAAAAGTTTTGACTATTCGTCAAGGCGGTATTTTTTTGTATTACAATAAATTCATACTNCGTATAAACTAATTGCGAACATAAATTTTTATTGTGTGCCAATATAGTTTATTCCACTTGTTACAACTTAATGTGTAGAACTGAGATAATTTAACTGACAATATCACGTTAAAACAACTGCCTTTAAGAGTTAAACTGCTAGTGTTATTTTTGCGAGCATGATTAGGAGTCTATAATGCTACTCTCGTATGAGCTATATACTGTTCACGCGTTTGTTCACTACAAGATTAATACATAAAAAATAATAACGTTCAACTCTGAGACTGGCAAGCCTTATTTTCTATCTTTCCATCGACAATTAGGAAGAATTTGTTTTCGTTCTGGGAAAAAATTAAAGAAAGATAATCAATACTCTACGAAGACTATGAAACAGAACGAAAAGTTTTGACTATTCGTCAAGGCGGTATTTTTTTGTATTACAATAAATTCATACTNAAGACTATGAAACAGAACGAAAAGTTTTGACTATTCGTCAAGGCGGTATTTTTTTGTATTACAATAAATTCATACTATTTTCGGAAACACCTGTAGTGAAGTGTCACAGTTTTCAAATCAGACCTATTTTATTCTAATGATCATGGAAACAGCACTTTATTATCTATTATTCCAGCTAGAAACAATTTCCTGCGTCTATAATGAGGCAGCTTTCGATACCAATTACGTCAGATTTTTTTCTTTAAGAAAAATACATTCGATCGATGCCGTAATGCCCTAATAAATTTCGTATGATATTCTTGATAAGAATTTCGATAAGCTATGTTCAATATTCCCTCCGAAGCCTCTAATAACTCTGCAAAGTGATATTAAAAGTAAATAAGCTGTCCGCAAATTCTCAGCGGTATGGAGTTTTTCTAATGTGAACAAAGCATTTCCGTATGAGATTACATTATTTTTAAATATAGGAGTGAAATATTAGCCGTCACAATTCCATTCACAGAATAGAACACATGAATGGTTACAAAAAAATTAAAGTTCACAAAGTCAGCTCTGCTGGTACCTTAGACATGAATGACTACCAGTTGCGTCTTAGAATTCGAGCAATGACGTATGTGGCGATGCGGTCGTATTGTATCTCCTTGGCAATGAAGACACTGGTCTCCAGATAACACCAAAATTCGTTACTGCTGTCCGAGCCGTACGATGAACGCTCTAATTGAGTGCCTTTGTCTCACCATTTTCTCGAGATCCTTCTCCAATCGTCCTGTCTCTCACTATGGCAAATTAACATCAATAACAGGAAATTCCGCCTTGGTCAATGCCGNATAACAGGAAATTCCGCCTTGGTCAATGCCGTGAGTAGTATCGCATATGACAGGACTGAAAGAAGTCACCACAGCAGGATGTGGAGAGATTTGGGTAGCTCTTAATAGCGAAGCATTGAGAGCCGAACGAAAATAAAGCGAAGTGAGTATGGAGCAGCGCCGGAATGAAGGGGCAAAGGAAACGGGAGATACCCGAGTAAACCTGCCGACCAGCGGCATAGTCTGGCACGATTCCCACATGTGAAAATCGGGGAGTGACCCCGCCGGGGAATTGAACCAGGTTCGCCTAGGTGGAAGACGAGTAGTCTAACTGTATGATGTTTCACCATATTTGCTACCTACCTCCTTAATAGCGTCGCACAAATATATATGACCCNAGTAGTCTAACTGTATGATGTTTCACCATATTTGCTACCTACCTCCTTAATAGCGTCGCACAAATATATATGACCCCTTTATATGGAAAAAAAATTATTAACTGTAAGATATACGATAATTTTTCTCCGACAAAGCTTAAGATGTTTTGAATCATGAAAATGAAGCCCTGCAATTATAATAGGCTCTAATGTTACCAGATATGTTTGGTTAGCAAATTTTNTTTTGAATCATGAAAATGAAGCCCTGCAATTATAATAGGCTCTAATGTTACCAGATATGTTTGGTTAGCAAATTTTCAGAATCAGCATGAACTCAATTACTTCGTGCTCACTAGAGTAGCCAGCCCTACGCTACCCGAGTAACATACCCCTTATTATTGATCAGCGCAAGTAAATAGATGACGTAATATGGCTTAAGAGGGCAGAAAAATTGGAAGGCCCCCAGCAAAACACCATATCACGACAGTGTCCCCCAAACTCTTCACTCGGGAAGCATCCCTTCCGAAATGTTTCCCGTCCCGTCATGGATTCAAACAGGTGGCCCCAGAGATGGGAAGGCTGGCTAATGATAGTATATGAAAGATAGTATACCGAATTCTGTGGTGTGAAGTCGCGAGTTAGAAACCACCCCCACTGCAATATACTTGTTTCTCCATTGCGGTTTTTGTTATTTTTCTAACAGGATACAGGTATCACTTCTTCCCCACGTTCTTCTCTGTTTCTGTGTCCATGTGTTCATTCTCTCATTTGACAGCACCTCTACATAAAGCAAAATATTTTAAAATATCATAATAATATTCTTAGTCTAGATATGAGCGAAAACGCGAGGTAACTCATATGAGTCTGCACGACCACTCCTATAAAATAGCTACGTGGATGTTGTCACAAATTCACCACGTGACTGTAATCACNCCACTCCTATAAAATAGCTACGTGGATGTTGTCACAAATTCACCACGTGACTGTAATCACAAATTCACTTCATGAGTGCCATCACATATACATCATACAAAAATAAGGATCAAATCTGACACAGTACATATTTTGGAATCTTAAATATTTTATTCTGAACCCATACGGAAGTTGTCATCAAATTTCTCCCCCTCCCAATTTACATATAAACTTTAACTTGACAGCTGCCAAACTTAATACTTGGAAAGAGTCATTCAAGCGTCTGCAAATTATCTCGTAGACTTTCTTGACAACTCAGCACACACCACTTGAGACTAAAATTTCAGCCCCACCGATAAGGACAGAATAATTGAATATTATCAAGTTCCATCCACCANCACACCACTTGAGACTAAAATTTCAGCCCCACCGATAAGGACAGAATAATTGAATATTATCAAGTTCCATCCACCAACCTTTAAATGAGATTTGTAAACAAAAATAGAATATAAAATTTGACTTAAATTAAGTAAATCTATATATTCAAGAAAATTGTAATTATTTGCGACGACGAACCCAGTACTGAAGCATTATTGTTTATACATTTTTTTCAGTCAAGTAATACATCACGACTGTGATCGGATACGCATTTTCTTTGGTACTAGCTGCCATACGCAACCTGGCGGCTCTTCTGCATCCTAACAAGCGTTTTGGTTCATTTCCATTGCCACCTAGGTCAGCATTATTATTAACACTCTGTGGGGCAGCGGTGGCGTAGTGGCCAGGGCGCTCGCCTCCCACCTCGGCGATCCGGGCTCGATCCCCGGCGGGTTCACTCCCGGACTTTCGCATATGGGAATCGTGCTGGACGATGCCGCTTGCCGGCGGGTTTTCTCGGGGTACTCCCGTTTCCCCCGCCCTTGCATTCCAGCGCCGTTCCATTCTAGGGTCTCATTTCTGTCATGCTCGGGGATGACGGTCACCTACGGGTCCCAGCTGGAAAGACCGTCACTCGGAGGGTGTTGCCTTGCCCTGGGTGCACTCTCCACACGCAATTATTATTATTATTATTTAACCCTCAGAACTCTTTAGGCTCGGGAAACAACATTTCGTCTCCTGCGATTCATTTATTAATCGAAAGGTTTACGCCCAGCGCCTGTGATTCTCCCAAAAAAAACTCTACGCTGGACATGATTAATAAAAGTTAATCACAGTGATGATATACCAGAGTCGATTTTACTTGTTAGGTCACAGGAGAAATCGAAATAAACAACAGCGCATCAGTCGCGATCAGCGCCGACATTACACGAACATTTAGAGGAGCGGAAACGTTTTCTCTCTCTTTGAAGTTTTTTTTTTCCAAACAACTCTTTAAAAGCTCTTTTATTTCGCGCCAAATAACTTTATTTGCATGCATTAAGCTACTCTTTAAGGTAAGTGCTCAATGCTGTTATAAAATCACCCATTTTGTTTTTGTATCCCATTAGCTACAAAGCAACTGGATAAAAGGAGGTCTCTCTCTCTCTCTCTCTCTCTCTCTCTCTCTCTCTCTCTCTNAGGAGTTATTTTGCAAATATGATCACAAGGGCATTCGTTAAGGGCACATCAATAAACAAGTAGAGTGAATTTTTTTTGTATACTCGAAATAACAATGACCTGCTACTAGCCTATATACGTAAATGCCAGAAAATACTGCCAATAACAAGCATGCTATCAAAAATAAGTCATAAACAAATCCAGACTCTTGCACAACGACGTTAAAATTGACTCAATATCGCTGGCAGGCCAGCGAATGTTTATATACTGCTGATCGGGTGCAAGAAACCTTTAGAGAACGTATTTATGGGGTCACAATCTTGCCTTATTTATTGGCCACTATATTCAAGGTGTTTTATGGTACACATTTCAAACACAGAAATGCACTCTTACGAATGTGGAAGNTTTATTGGCCACTATATTCAAGGTGTTTTATGGTACACATTTCAAACACAGAAATGCACTCTTACGAATGTGGAAGAGTTTATTTTCCTTGCAGCTGCATGCGTGTTCAGAAAAGAGAGGCTTCTCTTGTAGCTTCCATCAACAGAGTACAAATTTATCAAAAGAATACTACTTGCACAATCTAAAATTATCGCATGTTATTACGCAAGACTTGAGTTAAATAAAATAATATTTTAACTATAAAACATTAATAATCCGGTATCATTAATAAATGATGTGTTCGTAATAGAATATCTANTAAAATAATATTTTAACTATAAAACATTAATAATCCGGTATCATTAATAAATGATGTGTTCGTAATAGAATATCTAAAATAAAAATTAAAATGTGACAGGTGGTTTAATAGGCTTTCCGGAGTGGAGCACTTTAACAATTAGTCCGTGATTANAAATAAAAATTAAAATGTGACAGGTGGTTTAATAGGCTTTCCGGAGTGGAGCACTTTAACAATTAGTCCGTGATTAAAGTCCTTGCTCTAAAAACATAATTGAAGGGATACTTTTAGTGATACACTCCCTTCGTACAGGAGGCACCAAAGCAGGAAAAGTATCTTAATGGATTTACGTGGTATTAAAGGTTCCATGCTTAAATTTGTGTATACTCCATTTAGTTATTTATGTTTAAAGCACATAAAAGTAAGAATTTGCATATTAGAAACGTAGCTAACAATTACACAGTTTCACTGGATCGGCGCATGAATAGAGTAATGGGGGAAATTGCGTTGGCAATTTCGAAGTTTAGCGGAAGGATATAAATGTGCTGAATAAAATAGACCCTTAATCAAGGTCTGCACAGGACATTTTCCAACATGCACATTCGTATTATTTATGGTAATAGCTGTAAAAATTACAATTAAAATGATAACTGCCGTTTAATGTGTTACCAACGCTACAACACTAAGGATATCACAGTAGCAGTGATATCAGCCATTCTGCCTCATTCCATCTATATTATCAGCGTTAGATGCAAAAGGGGAAAAAAAGTGTTCTACTTGACCTTAACTGAAAATTAAAAGCTAAATAGTATACCGATTTCGTCGTCACGCTTCAGCATATTTATATAGATGTTAACAACGGCTGTCAACATTATTCGGAACCTTTTATGATACAAAACAGTGGCAAGTCTTTTCAGACCAGATTCAGCCAGCAAGCATTCAGTTGCCCTCGAAATTTTTTGCGGGAATGGTTATTGACCTGCTTCAGTTCCACACCCAAAGGATTGTAATCGAAGTTAGGTTTTATGCAGATGCGGTTCGTGAAGGACGTTGCCCATCGTCGTTTATCTCGAGAGGCCGCGGTGGTGTAGTGGTTGGACTACTGGCTTCCCGCAAAAGTGAACCGGGTTCGATTCCCGGCGGGTTCACCCTTGGATTTTTGCAAGTGGGAATCGTGCCGGACTNAGTTCCTAACCCAAAGAATTGTAATCGAAGTTAGGTTTTATGAAGATGCGGTTCGTGAAGGACGTTGCCCATCGTCGTTTATCTCGAGGGGCCGCGGTGGTGTAGTGGTTGGACTACTGGCTTCCCGCAAAAGTGAACCGGGTTCGATTCCCGGCGTGGTCGCCCTTGGATTTTTGCAAATGGGAATCGTGCCGGACTATGCCGCTGATTCGACGTGTTTTCTCGGGGATCTCCCGTTTCCCCCACCCTTGCATTCCGGCGCTGCTTCATTCTCTCCTCGCTGAAGCCTTATCGTCTCTCAAGAATTCGATGTTTAGATCCACCCAACTCTCTCCACTCCACTCCAATACATGTCAGCATCGTTGCAGGACCAGAGTTCGAATGGAATATGTTATAAGACTGAAACCGGCTTGAATTCTCACGCTAGAATACACTTCTATCACGCTGAATACCTATCACGTGTTTAGGAATCTACCGACATTGGTCCATAGGACCAGCGACAAACATCCATGGCGGGTGACCGAGGCGACGAGACCTGCGGATTGGCCGCCGTGCTTTCATAACAAGAGCGCGTTCCATAATGCATTCGGGGCGCGAGGGAGGTTATGCGGAGCGGAATGCCGCCAGACAAATCTTTCTTCGCCAGAAAAAAAAATCCTCTTCATAAATATTTAATGGTTGGCACAGTCGGTGCTTGAATACCCGACCACCCAGATGCACAAAATGTAGGTGGGAAGTAAGATGGATCGAGTCCTCCAAGCGACAACGAGGACCGCCACTCTTGTAGATGAGTCAAGCCCCGTGCTTTGAGAGACTTTGAACTCCTTCAGAATAAGTCAAACTCTTAAGAATGTTCATGACCCTAAAAAATATAATTTACTTTTTTTAGCATATTACGTCGTTTATCTTTGCGTACGAAATTGTAGTCTAAGAAAAGCATTACAATAATTGAGGAAAATTCGTTTTTCATAAAAGAATTAAACGAACTATATGAATTTGACATTTATGTTTTTTTTGGTACAAATCTTGAAATGGAACAAAATGAATACGTTATCCGTACTACAGCTCAAAATAATTATTCATGCTATTAGAACATTGCAAAGTAAATTTCTTGGAAATTTGTTACGTTGTTCGCCAGCATTTAAATTTTAATATTTGAAATAAAACTTACAATCATAATACATAGAAGTTAAACTCGTGCCGCAGGTGAACCAATTGACGAATTTCAAGAAATTGCATCATGACACCCGCGTGACTTAGAAAATCAATTCCGCTGAAACCAAAGTTTGTGTTAAAATAACTTTTTGAAATTTTTAATAAGCCAGATTTCCACAAAAAATTATTATATTTACGCTAAACAACGATATGGATATAATGTTGAGAGTTAACCCACTAAACCGTCAAATATATTCAGGGTATGGAAAATAAATATTTGGCGAAGGTCATTTAGAATTTACCGTCATTTGGCACGATGCTAGGTTTAAAAAGTGAGCGGATGTGTGACACGTTTTGATACCCCGACCCATGGAAGTCTGAAATACACTAGACGAAGTACTTCAACTCTGCACTGCACTGGTGAGTGAGGACACCGCAAAATTTGTATTATTTCGTGTTCGTTAAATATCAATGCATCACCATGGACGCATATTTTTTTTTAATTCTACGCAATCAATTTAAATTTAAGATACAGCAAGCCTAAGTTAAATGAAAAAATCATCTGATGTTATTAGCGAGAGCGTATCAAGATGGTAAAGTGCGATACAATCACAGGATTTGTACATGTTGAAGCACTTTCTTTACAACTCGCCGCGTGCGGCTGCACAAGACGCCCGCATCGGTCCAATCTTTCCTCACAACTGCCGTGCGACCTCTTGTCTGGGCCCAGATACCTCGTCCTTGACGCCACACCTTGGCAGAACACAGACACGCACACCAGCAAGAGCTCGAACCCAAACAATAACTCA
>NQII01002866.1:245763-304269 GCA_002778355.1 Clitarchus hookeri
GGGGGGATGTCACGCCCTCTCATCGCAGGTGTCCCAGCTTAGCACCTGAGTTGACCAGATCCAAAGCCCCAACCTGATTCACAAGTACAGCAAAGAGCACCCTACCACAAGGTTCTGAGACCCTCGTACTCAGATACCAAGCGTGTTATCTGGCCAGGGTTCTATCCACACCCCTAGTGTATCTCCAGGAGACAACCGGAGCTGGCAGGGAAAGGAAAATTTCGCGTTTTGAACGGCTTGTAGTGTATACTCCTCGGTCCCATGTATTTTCCAGCATCAGCTTTCTTTCCATTGGCTGCTGCCGTAGTGTGCAGCCAGGGGGGCACACGGGCCTATGTGAATGCTCCCTTGCACGTCTGTTATTTCCTCAGAGTTCACTTGGACGTGTCTAATAAACTGTGAACCAACTGTAAACCAAACGACGGAAATGTGCATGTGCTTGAAGTATAGCTTCTCCTAAACTTAATTCGCGAAAATTCTCAAATTTCTATCCATCGTACGCTGGTTTTTTTTTTATTTGCTGTGAACAGTGGTGTTTATTAAAGCCACTTCCTGTGCAATGTCCCACATTAAGAATACTGTGGCTGAAAGTAATAAGCAAAATGGGATGTTTCCATATTCTGGAAGCTTCATAGAGCACATTTTGCAAGCAAAACTCTCTTCAAGCCATAAAATCGTAATAATTAGTATAGCTGTATGTAAAAAATTTTTGGCACTAACGCTAAAATTTATTTTTAATAATCGATTTTATATATGTACATTTCTATCAGAAAAATGGTTACTTTAAAGCTGAACCGTTTTCCCCAGTTTGTATCCTTCGCCACATGAAAATTTAACATCATCATGGGCTCCGTTAAGGTTACTTCTGCTCAGGTTGGGAAGATAAATGTTAAAAGTTTGGTAACCAATAATTTTCGGCACTAGGTAAGTGGCAATATACCACATGTTCTCCATTTTATAATTTAGAAAACAGAATAATTGTAATAATCATAAATAACACATAGCATAACTCCGTAAAAAGTAAAATCTTTCTCTTTTATTATTCACGTAGTTTAAAATGTTAATTAAAGGTTACCTTTTGGAACACTGCGTATCTAGCGGCGAAAATTTTCTCCATAAACTGCCCCGTAAGAAAATACGTTTTGTTCCTAACCTGGGTAGAATAAACCTTAGCTCAGTCAGGTCATTAATGCGTCGATCAAGTTATGGGACCGATTTTTAAGTTTGCGTGCAACAAACAGAAGCAGAAAGAAATATTTAATATTACTTTTAAGCATGGAGCTACTGTAACTACATTGCTGCCAACATCACTGGGGGGCATGTACGTTAAAAATACATCCAATTATTGGCAGGAACGTTTTTTAAAGTTTGATTTCATGAGCGCACATTTAACAAAGAACTAGCTATGAGGTATTGTTTAAACACGCCATCGAAGAGCACTCCTTTCTTTCCCGCGTACTTTCGCCGTATAAAATGTAATGCATGAAACTGCTGACTCGGTAAACTTTTTTTCTTTGTTCGACATGCAGTCGGGCACGTGATCTCAGAAATGGAACGGTCGCCGGATCAAGCCGCGAGTCGAATCCTAGCTCGAGAAGAGTGTAAACAGCAGAAAAAGTTGAAGGTGCAGAGCTCAGTGCGCTTGAAATGCAGACGGTTCATCCAAGATGAACTCGTCGGACTGCAATCGACGTCATCGCGTTATACTCTTTCCNTAGCTCGAGAAGAGTGTAAACAGCAGAAAAAGTTGAAGGTGCAGAGCTCAGTGCGCTTGAAATGCAGACGGTTCATCCAAGATGAACTCGTCGGACTGCAATCGACGTCATCGCGTTATACTCTTTCCAGTAAGCATCTTAGTGAATATGTAAATCAACCTTCTAGAGATGTCACTGCCCTTACCTGCATACATATTAACGGGCACACTGAGTATCATTCGCCCGGTAAAGTTGGTAACGATGGAGGGAAAGTAGTTCCATACCTTAACGTTGAATTAAAAGTGTCAGGTAAAAATTTATGAGTTCTTGAATAATTTATTTCGCCTTTCGTTTTTTTTNCCTTAACGTTGAATTAAAAGTGTCAGGTAAAAATTTATGAGTTCTTGAATAATTTATTTCGCCTTTCGTTTTTTTTTAATGCAAATAAATATTTATAAAAACGAATAAATTGCCAAAATATTTAATTTTCTAATAACTTTACGGTNTTTTTTTTAATGCAAATAAATATTTATAAAAACGAATAAATTGCCAAAATATTTAATTTTCTAATAACTTTACGGTTTCACTTGACCTACGTATGAATAAAGTAACAAGGCCCATGGCAATGTTAATTTTACATATTGAGGAAGACTACACAACAAGCAAACAAATAAAGCTTAAGCATGACCTTCAAAAGCGCGTAGTTTACCGTGAACAGCCAATATATACGTTTTCCTGTACTTAAGATATCAATTACAATTCNACCTTCAAAAGCGCGTAGTTTACCGTGAACAGCCAATATATACGTTTTCCTGTACTTAAGATATCAATTACAATTAATTTCTTTGAAATGTTTATTTGTTAGACAATCGCAGCACTTTGTTACGAAAGAACGCCATTTCGCATTCCTGAATGATTGATACGTGGTTAAATTTAAAAAAAAATTCACTTTGCATATCGTCAAAATCAACTCAGATACGCCAATCAAAACCCGTTTCACCACTACAGTGTATCCGAAAGAAATGAATGAGATGCTGATGCTGAAACGTTACGTCAAAATGACCTAAGGAGCAGTTACTCTAAGCTCTTAGCTTTCGCGATGCACAAAAACCAGTCGTCGTACAATGCCAAGCGCTCGTTGTTATGAGCCTGGGTGGCTCATAACACTCTTAGGAAAGGTTAAGATTAAGGAAAAAAGGATAAGCTCAGATAATTAAAAGGATTGTTTGAATTGACAAATATATAGACTTTACTTGTTCTAAAGTGGGAAGATTATACAATGCTATTCAATTAAAGTAAAGTCCAACGGGAGTGAAAGGGAAGGACTTAAGGAAGGTTGTGAGTAAGAAGGAGGATCACTTAGAAAGGAAAAGGNAAGTCCAACGGGAGTGAAAGGGAAGGACTTAAGGAAGGTTGTGAGTAAGAAGGAGGATCACTTAGAAAGGAAAAGGGAACTTACCCCAGCCTCGCAATAGCGTCTGCGTACCACGCATGACAATATATAGTACATCGAACATGTGCTCGCGATGATTATACATTGGGACGTCATTTTGTTTATCACGCTGATCGCAAAGAAAATTATTTGAGATCCAGTGTGGCCGCGAATTAATTGTAAAAAGACACCAAGAAATAATACAAGAGCCTAAGTGTTTCTATTAGATTGTTTTCTTATACCACCGCATGCTTTAACTAATAAAAAATTCATATGCGATACTATGCGTAATTCGAGTGATCGCAATGAATATGCACGTGCCAAACTCCAAATGTGAGTATCTATGTTATATTCATTCTTATTTTTTATAGAACACTAGACAGTTTAAACACTGAAAATAAGATATAAATAAAAAAAATTAAACAATTAAGAATTATTTGCCATTCATTCCGGGTATACTAGGTACCAAACCATAAAGAAGGACGATGAGGCACTATTCGTAGCATAAGAATATAGTTTAAGTTTTGGTGGAAGCTGGAACGCTTCTACTGGCCGAACGATCCCGTATACGTTTGAGCTTTTCACTTATTTACTGCAAAATATCTCGTCCCCAAATAGAGCAATATACATATTATGGATTTCCTATCGACATTGTGTGCATACATAAGCGAAATAAATATCTGCTGTTCAAATGTATTTATAAAAAACACTCAGACAATTATTGCCTAAATGTTTAAATGAAGATGTTTGGATTCAGCACTGCGAAATCAGTCCAATTTTTTTAGTTTATATTGCGCCGGACACTTAACACATTGTGAAATACACTCGAGTGTAACTTNCGAAATCAGTCCAATTTTTTTAGTTTATATTGCGCCGGACACTTAACACATTGTGAAATACACTCGAGTGTAACTTGAGCAGCGCTACTTTGAAAACTTATTTTTCCTTAAATGATTGAACTTTCGCTGATAAAGATTAATTGTTCCGCCGGTGTTTAACACGATCTTAAAAAAACACCACAGCCCTGCAACAATAACTTTTCCGGCTACAAAATTTCGTTTTGCTTCAACGACTGAAAATGACACGATTAACTGTTTAGTCCAATCTCTTTTGTTTCCAACTNTACAAAATTTCGTTTTGCTTCAACGACTGAAAATGACACGATTAACTGTTTAGTCCAATCTCTTTTGTTTCCAACTTTTCTGAAGCCCTGCTAAAGTTAAGTTTCCAGGATATTCCTCCGCCTCATGTATACAGAGCTTAACAAGACTAGAAAATTACACCAAAGGGACAGCGCACCGCAATCGTGCGCACTCACTTTAACAATATTTTCCATAAGAACTATTTCTTAATAAGCTTTACCAACACACATTTTATCCCACAATTTTAATTCATATTAATTATGAATTAAATAAAATAATTTTAAATATAAATAAAATTTCTTTTTCACTAAATATAAGGTACATTAATGTTAACAAAAGTATAAGTTTGTGATACATAACATAATTAGGAAATAACCAAACACGTCACACATGATGTGATTTTTCAAAAATTTGATTCGAAAAGGGTGACGAAAGCGCCAATAAACTATAGTGTTCCTGCAGTGGTGATTACAGGCGAATCGCTTGTGACATGTCTTAAATAACAATAAATATGTTTAGACCTCAGCCTGCGTACACAATTGAACTTGGTATCTAATCATAAACACGTGGTTTAAATTAACTTCAATAATAAGAACTTTATGTGTTATATGAAATACTAGCTGTCCCCACGGCTCCGCTCGCGTGGAGTACATAATTATTGTTTAGGTTTTTTTTAAAACAACGCCCCCCCCCCCTGCTCCCACCCGCCACCAACATGGCTCTCCACGTCCGTACGGTCAACCGACCCGCAAAAAATTACTTTTTTTTTTTTACAAAACTTTTGATATCTCTTAAAGTATAGGCGGGAATTATATGCTGTATGGGGAAAAAACAGCTTGAATTTTACGTATTTATTTATTGAAAAATTAAATGGTAAAAACGCTTATTAGTATTTCTGTGTTATAGATAGATATATGCTACCGCGGAGTTTTTTTTTAGGTCTTTTTATTCTACACAATTCTTTACTACATCATACTGTTACATCTTTAACGGTTTAGACAGCGTNCCCTGCTCCCACCCGCCACCAACATGGCTCTCCACGTCCGTACGGTCAACCGACCCGCAAAAAATTACTTTTTTTTTTTTACAAAACTTTTGATATCTCTTAAAGTATAGGCGGGAATTATATGCTGTATGGGGAAAAAACAGCTTGAATTTTACGTATTTATTTATTGAAAAATTAAATGGTAAAAACGCTTATTAGTATTTCTGTGTTATAGATAGATATATGCTACCGCGGAGTTTTTTTTAGGTCTTTTTATTCTACACAATTCTTTACTACATCATACTGTTACATCTTTAACGGTTTAGACAGCGTATTGCAAGAGAGTGCGCTGGCGGCAAACTTTTTTCCGACTTGATTCACTATTATCGTCACTGCTTATTCCTTATGTTACTTTTCGTAAGAAATATATATTAAAACCTGGCCAGAGAAAATAGCCGTGAATTAAAAAAAAACACGCAAATCGGATACGTGGTTGTCGAGTGATAAGCGCACTAACAGACAGAANAAATAGCCGTGAATTAAAAAAAAACACGCAAATCGGATACGTGGTTGTCGAGTGATAAGCGCACTAACAGACAGAGAGACGTTGAGTTTTATAATTTGTACATATTAACCCAGATAAGATTTTCTTAAAACTCAGCGTCTTCTCNAGACAGAGAGACGTTGAGTTTTATAATTTGTACATATTAACCCAGATAAGATTTTCTTAAAACTCAGCGTCTTCTCAACTTCACCACTACTAACGGAAGATGGAGAAATACGGGTGCTCCCCCTATAAAAAAGAGTCCTTCTGCGAAAAAAGGAACGGAAAATAAACATTTACGACTGTTTTCTCTAACAGCAAATGCAACCCCGTTTTTCGGAAGTTTTCCATTATCGCAAGGAACAAGGCAAACGAAAGGAATAAGATGACGAAAACGCACCGTCGAATACATTTCCTTCGCTGTCGATTTTTGATGTATTCAAAGAACTTCAGAGAAGTTCAGCGCTCGGCGGAGTTTCAATAGTGCTAACATATCTACTTTCTTCGTCAGTTCTTATACCCGATATCACTCCGCGGTCGGAACGTTACATAAGCTATGGGGAAGTATTTCTTTTACCTTTTCCTTAAATAAAGACCTAATATGACGAACTCAGGGAACGCATAATCTCCCAGGAAGTCTTAAAGTGTAATTTTCCTTTATCGTTCGAATTTACAGTGATGTAGACTAACTGGAGTAATGTTCCACACGAAACTTTGTGAAATTACTCAAATTTACACAAGATATGTTGTTGGTAACTACTTTCTGGCAAAACCGAGCAAAGTAGCCCAATGGTAAACCACTGGATTCACAGTGGTGTAGTGGTTAGACTACTCGCCTCCCACCTAGGAGAACCGGGTTCGATAACCGGCGGGATCGCTTCAGGATTTTAGCATGTGGGAATCGTGGCTGACGATGCCGCAGGTCGGTGGGCTTTCCCGGGGATCTCCCGTTTCCCCCGCCCTTCCATTCCGGCGCTGCTCCATACTCACCTATCTTCACCCTCATAAGCATGCAAGACCTCAAAGGTCTTGAGAGCCGCCCAAATTGAGAGGTTAAGAGCCGCCCAAATTTCTCCAATCCATTCCACTCACATTCAGAAAGACGGGGATTCGATTCCCGGTCCAGCAGTCCTGATTTCGGTTTTCCATGGTTTCTCGAAATCTCTTCAGGCGAAAGCTGGAATGGTTCCTTACTACAGGCCATGGCCTATTCCTTCCCCGTTCCTCTAATGATCTCGCTATGGACGAGACATTAATTCCATACCTACCTACTTATCTCTTTCTGGTGCAAACATATCCTTAAACACCCATGGCAGGATTACACAGGTACTGCTCGGTAAGAATATCAACTAGAGAAAGTTTAACGTGATCAGATGGCCCGGTTTTCGTTCATCTTTAAGTATGCAATTTTCTAGTTTCTATCACAGAGATGTTTGCTTTGTTTGAGGCTAGAACGTAGTTGGTGTGTATCATTATGAAATTCATGCTCTTTATGAAGTCTGTTCGCGGAATTTATTTAATTTACTCAAATTTCTGAAAGTCAGACTCCTGCTACAACTATTATATACTGAGTAAATGGCAATGTTAGTTGAATGAATCTACCACACTTCACCAGTTAAGATAAGAGGTCTTATTTTTGTTTCTCCAGCTGATTATGCAAGGATTTAAAATTCGCAGAACATTAAGAGACCCTCATAAATATAATCTCCTTTTCTAGAGAACTAAGGACGCTCGCCAAATCACCTGGTCAGCATTCGAGTCGAGAGCTTGCAGTTTCCAGCAAAAAAATTTACCAGTCTTAATATCGCGCGCTGTCAATATCCGCAATTTGGAAAATATTTCGATCGAGCGGATCCATTGACTCTCTAGCAGCGGTACAAAAAAAAATCTATACTATTTGTGACGGAGTGTCACAAGTTCTCGCCCGTCTGGTTCAAAGATCATCTTGCGAGATAAAATGCCCTCTGCTGGAGCAACTAAGCGCCTTGCCTGGATGGCTGGTTTCGTATCTACAATGCACTGTTCTTATAGTCCATTCACGGTTACTTCCAACTTTTCTGAAGCCCTGTTAAAGTTCTACTTCCAGGATATTCCTCCGCCTCATACAAACAAAGCTTAGCAGAGTCTAGAAAATTACACCAAAAGGGGCAAAGCAACGCATTCGTGCGCACTCAGTGTCATAATATTTTGCATGGGAACTATTTCATACTAGGCATTACCAAAACACCTGTTTTCTCGCGGTTTTATTGATTTTAACTATAAATGAAATTTTACAAGTTGTTAATAAAATATTCCTGAAACTTCAATTTAACCAAAAAAAAAAAGATACTTTTATGTTAACACAAGTTTGAAATGGTTGTAATACGTGATGTATTTTAAGCACGTTACACACGGGATGATTTTTCAAAGGTTTGATTCAGAAAGAGAGAATCAACCACGAAGACACTATAGGAGGCAGAGCGGGACATGACTAAGCCAATGGGAGAAATGAAATGACCGCTCACTGCTTCGGCTGGTAGATGGGTCGCCTTCCCCGCCTTCCCCTTCAGCACGAACACCTTACGTTTTCATTACTTCCTGATTCGTCGGAATCGATCAAGAAGTTCCCGCGAATATGAAGTATTACGAGAAGTAATTTCAAGAAAGTCTGAGAAAATGACGTGTTGTAAGAGATTGTTCTGGAAAGGGCGCTCGATGCAGAGAAACTACGCTTAACTAGTGTGAAGAGCGGCCGTACTGGTACAGACGGCCCGCGTGTACTAAATATATAGGTCGTTCGCTCTTAACTGAGCACTTTCGAAATCAACATTTGAAAAATGTCACTGCCCCTATCTGCATGCAATTTGACGGGCTCGCTGAATGGCATGCGCCGAGTAATGTTGGCAACGACGGAGGGAAAGTAGTTCAAAGTATTTACGTTAAATGAAATGTGTTTGGCAAACATTTGTGAATACTGAAATTATTTCTTTTACTTTCTGTTTTTTTTTTAAAGCATATAAGTGCAATAATGAGCAGATTCGTAAAATATTTACTTTTCCATTGATTTCAAAGTTTTACTTGGCCGATGCGTGAATAAAGTTATCAGGTCCGTGACAATGTTAGTTATACATTTAGTGGAAGAATATACAATGTTCGTACAAGCAGATGTTAAGCAGGGCTTTCAAAAGTTTACCGTGAACAGCATATAAGTATATTGCTTGTAGGATAGGTCTGGGTCAGATAGGTTTTTTGACGGTTTTTAAATTTTAAATAAAAAACGTTATGGAGTATCTGTGAAGTAGCAAAAAAATTTTGTCGTTAGAAATTTTAATATTTGTAGAATTCTTATTAGGTTTGGAGATGCATTTTTTTTTTTTTTTTTTTTAGAATATGAAGAGTTGTATAATTAATGACAAATATTTTATTACATGCGAAAAGATTTTTAAGGGCTTTTAAAAAAAATCTGGTATAAAAAAGGTTTGCCCAAAAATCAAATTAAAAATTCGGAATTTTTGTTTTTTAATGTATTTTCCGATATTAGTTTGGAAATTACTTTTGGAACCGACTAAGAGTTTTTACATTACGCCCAATCATGTTACTGATACTAATAGTTTAATTTTAAATGTTTTTTTAATTTCTGTTTTTTTTTTTTTTAAGGGCCAGCTATCTAGCCGTTGACAATAGTCCGAGCAACTACACTAAAACATCGAGTAGTATGATACTTAATACTTACTGTCGCCTCCACACTTGTAAGTTCCACAGGTTAAATTTTCATAAATTTTCTGTATCAAACGTTTGCTTTTCTTAAATTTTAAATACGTTTCCCTAGGGTTTTCTCTAACTTGCTAGTTGTCAAAGCAGAACTATAGTTTCGTTTGTAGCAAGGGATGGCACAAGTACGAGAGCTGCCTGTGTTTAAGTTGTTTTCTGGGTCACATCAGTGTACTCCAAGGAGAGCTGTGTGTCTTCCATTTAATATTCATGGAGGAATCTGTTAGGTTGCTTGGAGATGTTTCAAGCACACGTAAATGGAAATACTATGTGTAAATAAAGAAATAAGCGTAGGTTTCATATAGGGGAAAATTCTATATCAGTGTTCTGTTTTCAGAATTTGGTTTACCGTTGTTAAGATCGTTGAAATAAGTAAAATTTAGTTTTCTCGAGCGTCGGTACTATTGAGAGAATATGGGGAATATTGTGCACGCCCGCTGCGTCATAACCATCTGCGTCTCAACAAAGAACTGCTGTTTTGCCATTGGAACTGTCAAAACCAGGTGGTTTCGACTAAGGTTAGCGGGAAGATCAAATAAATATGTAATTTATATGTGGATAATATTTCTTCTAATCGAGTTACAATTAGATTTCGGTATAATCAAGTTATGTGTTACATTTCATTTGTAAACGCGAGAATAAACGGCACGTCACTGTGTGAAAACGTATTCAGGACATGTGTAGAAAACGCAAAAATTAGCCCATCTCATCTTTGGTCCATAACCTTAACACAGTAAAACGGCTGGCTAGAACATGATTGGTCTATGTAACAAGTTCAACTTATTTTGTGGAGTTCAGTATTTCCTGTTAAAGCAGTTGAGCCTTCTGACGACTAAATCTACCTACGTGTTTATAATATTTTTGAAAAAGGCGTTTTTAACAACTAGCTTCACTTTTCCCACTTGAATTATTAATATAATACTTAATTTCAGTGTCACGTTTCTAATTTGTATCAGTATGGGTAGACAGGCGGGAGCACGGACGGATGAATGGACCAACGACTCACAAAAGAAATGTGCACGTTTTATGCAAGAGGCAATGGTTCAGTTAATGTATGTCTCATTGCATCNACCAACGACTCACAAAAGAAATGTGCACGTTTTATGCAAGAGGCAATGGTTCAGTTAATGTATGTCTCATTGCATAGATGCCGGAATTCAGCTACGTTTTACCTTTCACTGGTTTGAATTGGAATGTTGAAACAGGAAAATAAATCGAATGTTAATAACTTAAGAAAACTTTTTTTCTATAATCTGTGATTCCCTATGTAATAACCGGATCTAGAGTGGAGAATGAACAGCATATCACGCGGAAGGACGGCCACAAGACAAGAATATGTCACGTGTGCGCGAAGTCGCTAAGGCATCATATTCGGACTACGAGGTTCGGGATTCCAATCCCGAGCAAGGCATAGATTATATAGTCATATTTAGAATAAAGTTCCAAATGTTTATATAAGTTACCCGTCGATCAGCTTCCTGGTATGAAATGAGCCAAAGAAAAATATGTAATGATCAACAAAAATCACAGTGGTAGCCCGTACTTTTGTATGTATTTATTATTATTGTTATTATATAGGAATAATTGAAGAATGTTGAAGAAGAGCTTAGTGAGCAGCTCTTGCCTAACATCCTCTTCGCGCGCTGACAGTTTGAGGACTGGCGCAGCTTCAACACGCACAGTGCAACGCAGAAGTCGGAAAACAAGGATACTTGACGTACACAGCGCGCTCAGTTATCTCGCAACGACAACTGAGTCTCCTCGCTTCTGCGCACGCAACAGAGACATACGTCGCNACCAACGACTCACAAAAGAAATGTGCACGTTTTATGCAAGAGGCAATGGTTCAGTTAATGTATGTCTCATTGCATCGATGCCGGAATTCAGCTACGTTTTACCTTTCACTCGTTTGAATTGGAATGTTGAGACAGGAAAATAAATCGAATGCAAATAACTGAAGAAAACTTTTTTTTTCTATGATATAATCTTTGATTCCCTATGTAATAACCGGATCTAGAGTGGAGAATGAACAGCGTATCACGCGGAAGGACGGGCACAAGACACGAATATGTCCCCTGTGCCCGAAGTCGCTAAGGCATCGTATTCGGACTACGAGGTTCGGGACTCCAATCCCGAACNTATTCGGACTACGAGGTTCGGGACTCCAATCCCGAACAAGGCATAGATTATATAGTCATATTTAGAATAAAGTTCCAAATGTTTATATAAGTTACCCGTCGATCAGCCTCCTGGTATGAAATGAGCCAAAGAAAAATATGTAATGATCAACAAAAATCAAAGTGGTAGCCCGTACTTTTGTATGTATTTATTATTATTGTTATTAGATAGGAATAATTGAAGAATGTTGAAGAAGAGCTTAGTGAGCAGCTCTTGCCCAACATCCTCTTCGCGCGCTGACAGTTTGAGGACTGGCGCAGCTTCAACACGCACAGTGCAACACAGAAGTCGGAAAACAAGGATACTTGACGCACACAGCGCGCTCAGTTATCTCGCAACGACAACTGAGTCTCCTCGCTTCTGCGCACGCAACAGAGACATACGTCGCNACACAGCGCGCTCAGTTATCTCGCAACGACAACTGAGTCTCCTCGCTTCTGCGCACGCAACAGAGACATACGTCGCTTTGTTGTTTTGCGCGGTTGCATGGATGTTGAGTTCTCCCGCCTAAGGGCCATGCACACCCACAGATACTTCGCGCGTTTGAGGCATTGAAGTGAGAGAGTGCCAAGAACGACTCTGCCATGCTCGTCAAATGCAGCGTCGTCTTTACGCTCGAAGGCAATTCACTGGTGAGCACAGCTGCAGTGGAAATGGTGAGAATTCAGGCAGTGACGCTATCACTTCACGATATAATATTTATAAAAACAGAAGGTATTCTGTGCATGCATATATTACTTTACATTTCCCCCGACAGGATATTTGTATCTTAATGAAATTCTGGAAACACTTGCTATTTTTAAATCAACCCCACTTGAGAACGCAGTTGATAAACTGATGCGTATGTACTGACGCGAAGCAGGTTTCTTAAATTATATTCGTAACTAGACAACGCACCAGATAAATCTCTGTATTTCTCATTACTCTTCACGTCAACAAGGGAGAATTTGATTAGTACATAAACTAATATATGTGAAACAAGAGAAAACTGTAGACATATAGAGTGAACGTGGTGGTGCACAGATGGCATACTTTGTATCTCGCAGAATTGTAGTCCGTTCTCCGCGTAAGGCACAAGTCTTTGGACAGATGAAGTCTTCGTTTGAATGTTGGCATAAACGTGGCGGTTATAGCTGCCACGACACGTACAAACGCAGGTCTCTATTTTTCATTNATTCTGCGCATGCATATATTACTTTACATTTCCCCCGACAGGATATTTGTATCTTAATGGAATTCTGAAAACACTTGCTATTTTTAAATTAACCCCACTTCAGAACGCAGTTGATAAACTGATGCGTATGTACTGACGCGAAGAAGGTTTCTTAAATTCTATTCGTAACTAGACAACGCACCAGATAAATCTCTGTATTTCTCATTACTCTTCACGTCAACAAGGGAGAATTTGATTAGTACATAAACTAATATATGTGAAACAAGAGAAAACTGTAGACATATACAGTGAACGTGGTGGTGCACGCGTGGCATACTTTGTATCTCGTAGAATTGTACTCCGTTCTCCGCGTAAGGCACAAGTCTTTGGGCAGATGAAGTATTCGTTTGAATGTTGGCATAAACGTGGCGGTTATAGCTGCCACGACACGTACAAACGCAGGTCTCTATTTTTCCTTTCCGCGTCGCCTTCGCCTCGGCTGTAGGGCCGGTTCGACGGCGGCTCGAGAACTGGCCACACAGAGCGGCGTGGAGTCAGCAAATGAATAGTTCGGGGCCCGGAGCGAGCGAAGTCAGTGCGAACCAGCGCCTCCAGTCCGTTCTCGAGATCGGTGGGTACAAAGCGTGTCGGTGGAAAGAAAGCCGAGTATTTCTCTGAGGACATCTGGCAGGACTCACCGGAAGAGCTAATTAACGCACTGCGCCCCAAGGCGAGATTGAAATCTCACGCATTTCTTGAAGACCGTGCGAGGTGACTGCGTAGGATGTGTCCTTGGAGCTAAGGAAACATAATACTTTTCATTGTTTCCCTTTGTTGGACTGGAAAGCCAGGCTAGAATGCGAAAAGTTCTAGATTCTATTCTCGGGTAGGGAATGCATGTGTGTGCAGTTTTCAAGTGTACATAATAATACATAAAGGAAAATTGTATGAGAATAAACTAGTTAATTTGATTTGGGTAAAAAGTTTAGGTTAATGGAATCAAAGTGGCTGTTCAGTTCTCAAGTCTAAGAGCAAAAGTGGGTGCGGTTCGAGTTTCTATTCTTGCTTGTAAAGGAAAATTAAGAAATTTTAACATTTCTTTTTCTTTAAGAAACCTTTGGAAGTACGTTTAATAGTTTCGCAGAAAAAAACGAGAATTTCTAACTAACTGAAACGCAGTTCAAGCGTCAGGTAGGCGGGAACCTTAATATTCAGTGTAGGAAGAAAGTGTCACATATATTTTATNTGAAACGCAGTTCAAGCGTCAGGTAGGCGGGAACCTTAATATTCAGTGTAGGAAGAAAGTGTCACATATATTTTATATTTGAATTTACATAAGGAATCGCCTCGCGGAGTTTGTAAGTTGAATTCCGCACCGCTCTGTATACGTGGAAGTAGTTGTAGCTGGTGTATACGACAAATTGCATACTGACTGTAGTACTGGATTATTTTGTGTAAATAAATATACTAAATACGAAACAAAGTTCGAAGGGATTAAATATGCGTACAGGCTGTTCTCGGTAAAGAGATCACTTTTGTAATCAACCTTTGAAAAATGTCACTGCCCATACCTGAATATATTTTATCGGATATACTGACGGTCACGCGCGCAGTAAAGTTGGTAACGGTGCGGAGAGAAAGTAGTTTCATGAGTTGACGTTGAATTACAAGTGTTAAGTAGACATTTGTGTGAATAGTGAAATATTTTACTTTACATTTTTTTTTAGTTTAATACATATAAGTGTAACAATAAAAACATTTGTAAAATATTTGTTTTTCTAAAAATGTTATATTTGAACGAATAAAGTGACCAGGCCAGTGGTAACGTTAATTGTACATATGGTGTAAGAATACACAATGTGCATACAGGTAGATGTTAATCAGGGCTTACAAAAGTGCTCTTTTTACGGCGAACAGTCTATAGTAACATTTATATGGGCACCTAGTGACATGGCGTTTGGCTGGTTATGTGAATGCAAATGTATCGTACGGAACATGTCGGTTTCATCTGGATGTTACATTTAGACACAACCATATAAAGCAATTAAAGTAATAAAATAAGTAAATATATTTTTTAAGTAGCAAAACTCCTGACCACAACCGTTTATTACCGACGCTTCTTCTGCTTCGGTATTAGGAATTACGACACTGCTGGAAAATGGAAAATGATCACCGGACGAAGGTTTTATGGAATAAGTATACAGTTGTACACTGTATATGATAATGATTACAGAACCGTACACCTATAGACAGAGGCTACAGAGTGTCTTGAAAAACAATGCCAGTATCTTGTGTAGCCTCCTTTAGTGAGGATGCAGTCCTGCGGTCGTGCGTAGAGACGATCATAAAGGTGTCGGATGTCATCCTGGGGAATAGAGTTCCACGCTAAGTCCACCTGTTGTTGCAATTAGTGGAGGTTTTTTGCGGTATTGCAGACCGTACCAAACGCCGTCCAATTATGTCCCACAATTTTTTTAATGGGGAACAGGTTGAGTGATCGTGCTAGCCAGGGGAGTTGACGAACACCTTCGAGAGAGCGCTGGGTAACACGAGACGTGTGTGCACGGGCATTGTCCTGCCGGAAGAGGGCATCTCCCTGGCGTTGTAGGAACGGCAACAAAATGGGCTGGATGATGTCCTGGATGTAGCGTTCACTGTTCAGTGTTCCCTCAACAGACACCAGAAGCATACGGTAATTTTAGACTTTTGCTCCCCTGATCATGATGCCAGGAGTTGGTCCTGTATGCCGCTGCACTATACATTCTGGCTGTTGCCGCTCTCTTAGTCGACGCCGCACTCGCAAGCGACTGTCACTGACGCCAAGGCAGAATCTGCTCTCATCACTAAACACAACCCCGCGCCATTCATCCCTCCAGTTGCGTCGTTCGCGACACCACCCGAGGCGGACTGCACAGTTATGAAGTGCGAGAGGAAACCTGGCGAGAGGCAGCCTGGATTGCAGCACAGCGTCCAGAAAACGGTTGGTGATGGTCCTGGCTGACACCCTGGGTGCAACAGTGGCCCTAATCTGTGCGGTGGTCACCGTGCGATCAACAATGGCTGCACGTCTGGTGCGGCGGTCCAGGCGGGAATCCGTATGCCGCTGCCGTCCGGAACCAAGTAGACGAGCATGGGCACCATCGTTGGACCACCGGCACCACCAATATGCACAGCAGACACTTAACGTCCTAAGCGTTGGGCAATTCTTCGGAAGGACTATCCAGCCTCGCCCAGGCCCACAATACGACCTCGTTCAAAGTCCGTTAATTGCACGAAATGTGGTCGTCTATGCCATCGTGGTATGTCTACGATGCTTACTCCACATAGGCCGATGCTTGAAACAACAGACTACTATTTCACAGAGTCAACTACGATGTATAGGCTCATCGGTGTTATGCCTAGTACGCGGTTCCTACTCTGTTCACATCACAGCACTGTTGATCATTGCATGTACTGCCCTCTATCAGTGCCCCATGCGCATATGGTGTTACGTCACCGCTTTAGTGATATTAATTTTTTCATTTTCCACCAGTGTATATTCTAACAAATACTGTTTAGTTTACATGTTAGATGTCGTCGATAAGCTTATTTTGTGGACGCTTCATTTCTTTTTCCTTCCATGATAGTACTGACTCAATAAAAGTTATAACAGTCGATGCATATATGCTTCACGTTACTTTGTCAGCAAAACAATTGATTATCTTTATTCTATTTTGCATGTACTGCAGATTCGTTGTACCACTGATTATGGTTAAAACATCTGCTGGTTAATTATTAATAGCCACAAGTGTACAGAATGCGATACAAGCAAATTACTTTACAAACAAATTTTTCCATTAAATCTGAAATAATAAGCTAGATCTGTGAATGTTTAATATGTTCCAAATACGAGACTAGAATCATATTTACCCGTTGAATTAAAATCTTATAGTTGAATTTTAAATGCAGAATATTGAGATCGAAAATTAGAAAGAGAGCTAAAAGAAACTAGTTGTCCGTCAAATNTACAGAATGCGATACAAGCAAATTACTTTACAAACAAATTTTTCCATTAAATCTGAAATAATAAGCTAGATCTGTAAATGTTTAATATGTTCCAAATACGAGACTAGAATCATATTTACCCGTTGAATTAAAATCTTTTAGTTGAATTTTAAATGCAGAATATTGAGATCGAAAATTAGAAAGAGAGCTAAAAGAAACTAGTTGTCCGTCAAATNTAGTTGAATTTTAAATGCAGAATATTGAGATCGAAAATTAGAAAGAGAGCTAAAAGAAACTAGTTGTCCGTCAAATCTGGAAGCTGTTCGAAGATAAATTACTGCAGGAGACGATTTATGAGGTTTGCACCTAACTGTTTATAATATATTCACGGTTCCTAAACACTTTTTAAAACAAACCTTTGAAAAATTCCCCCATGTAGGACGTGTTTGGTTGTTTCATAAACATGCCACGCATAACAAGCGTTTTATAGTTCTGCTAACATAAAAGTACCGTATTTTTGGTAAAATAAAACATTTTATCTATAAAATATAATTTTTCTTTTATAATTAATACGAATGAAAACAGTGGGAATATAGGTGTTTTGGTAATGCCTTGTAAGAAATAGTTCTTATGCAAAATATTATTACACTGAGTGCGCATGAATGCGGTACGTTCGCCCGCTGCTGTAATTCTCTAAGCTTTGTTTCCACGGGGCGGAGGAATATGCTGGAAGTAGAACTTAAGCAGGGCCTCAGAAAAGTTGGGAGTAATCGTGAATGGAATATAGTAGGATTTAATTTTAAATCTTCTAACGAAATATTTCAAATGTAATAACATTTGTCGCAGGCAGTGTTACGTATATATCAAGTGTTTCTCACATACATCAAACTGCACGTGCAGGATATTATTTAAAAAGAGTGTCGAGTTTCCGAGGGACGTGGCTGAATTGTGTGGACAGTTCTCCTCGGCGCACTTTGAAGTCCCGCGGGTTGTAAATCCTTCCAGAAAGTTACCGGAGCTCCGCCGCCGCTTGCATAGTCCCGGCCTCGGCATTCGTGACTTCTCAAGAGCAGCGGCGATAAATATCCCTCGCGGAAAGATTTACCCCAGCAGACGCGGGTCCCGGTTACCGCTTTCAACGCGGCGCCCCTTCGCCGGCCTTGCCACGAGTATTTTTGCGGCNCCAGCAGACGCGGGTCCCGGTTACCGCTTTCAACGCGGCGCCCCTTCGCCGGCCTTGCCACGAGTATTTTTGCGGCCGTGTCTCGAGTACTCTTCCCCCTCCTCTTCCAATGGACAACAGTCAGCGGCAGTGTTGCCAACTAACTTGCAGGTGCAACATCACAGAACTAACAAAATTATACTACTTGTAAGGGTATTGTTATATGAACTCTGTTGGCCATGATCTAAGCCCTCAGAACGTTTGTGGCAGGGTATTATTCATTATAAGACTATCGATACCGTTAACTGTGACTGCTCGCCGCAGTGTTACCAACTAGTAAGGACGTTGAAAAAATAGCGATATATCGTATGACCATATTATTTCAACAAATATGTAGTCGATATATTTCAACGCTATTTTATCGAAATCAATATCTTTTCTTAGGTATCGGAAAAAACATTTTTAAAATGCTTGTTTAGTAAGCTCTGTTTAATACAAATGTGGAATAAAAAAATTACTATGTTTAATTTGGCAACATGCACCAAAAACAGACGCCACATCTTTATGCAATGCCTCGTGTCCTCAGCATGTAATTGTAATATTAGAAGTAGTTTTAAATTTGTCAAGTCCTTTAATACATAAAATATCGAATTGTGACGTACCGAAAACCTATATTTTCCTTTCAATTTATCGTTTCGCAAAACGATACTTTCATAAATAACCAAAATAAATAATGTAGTTTTTTTTTTCCGATATAAACATCTCTACCAATTAGCTTGCAGGTGTAAAGTCACAGATCTCCTAAAAGTATACTACTTTTAAGGGTATTCTTTGTAATATGAAAACTCTGTTGACCATGATTTTACCACTAAGAACGCACTTTAAAAAATTCCTAACAAAGTTGTCTGTACGACAAGGGAAGCCATTTCTTTGAAGCTGTTTTGTTTACAGTAGCACAATGTTGCTTTAATTTGAATATAAGGTTGCAGAAAATAATATCTGCTGTTAATTAATGTTTCTTTTATACGTTTCGGTTTTATGGCAACATTACCTTCCTTTATAGCAAATAAATAAATAATGTTTGAACTGCTTTCGTTCGCAGCAAAGAAAAATTACTTCATACGAAAATTAACTTTTTTGCGACATTGAATGTCTTCTGTAGTTCATTGTAGTTTCCAGTACGTAACAGTTATCCTGGCGCAAAAACAAACCAATGTATTAAACAAACCAATGTATTCTGCAGTTACGAAACTGCAGCTGAGAAAATTTACAATCCTTCTGCAGACTTTTAATGCCATTCTGAAGTGCAGTGATTCTCCAAATCACCAACCTCAATTCCTCCCAAGTTGTGACGTTAGTGCCTATATTCTGACCCATGTTACTGCTTCTGTACATAACCTACCTATCAAAAATAGTCGTAACATAGTAAAGCAAAGTGGTCATTTGGTGAAAGACGTTATCGACTTACGATAAGATGCAGGTTCGAGTTTTACGAGAAGATGCAGGTTCGAGTTTTGGATCCGTGTTAGTAATTTTTTTGGTGAACATAATTTTAAAATTTTTGTTACTTCTAATTGACTAATCACTGCTGTTTTTCAGAGCACAAATTGTTTTTGCAGTGTAACTGACATTACTAAAAATATGTTTGCTGAACTATTGTAACGAAAATGCAAGGTTATTATAGTCATTACTACGTAGATCAAACAGAAATTACATTTGTGGCAAGCCTACTTTGCAGTGGTTCAAATTTAAACAAATTTTTCTTTGCGGCAACAAATCATGTGCTGCAGAACATAAAACGTTTATATAGGGCGTCCGCGTCACGGTCTTCTTAATTGCAAAGTTATCAATGGCGTTAGCGGTCACCACTTGACACAGTGTTATATAGGCTGTTAATGATTACCTGAACACATTTGAAATCAACCTATGGAAAATGCCACTGTCCCTACCTGCATATATTTTACTGGCTAAACAGACTTTCATGGGCTCAGTAAAGTTGGTAACGACGGAGAGAAAGAAGTTACATGTCTTAACGTTAAATTAAAAGTTTTAGGTAAACATCTGTGAAAACTGAAATTATTTAGTTCTCTTTCTGTCATTTTAATGCACACAAGTGTAAGAATTGCCATATTTGTAAAATAATTACTATAGTAATAATTTTTTTAATTTTAACTTTAANCCAGCAGACGCGGGTCCCGGTTACCGCTTTCAACGCGGCGCCCCTTCGCCGGCCTTGCCACGAGTATTTTTGCGGCCGTGTCTCGAGTACTCTTCCCCCTCCTCTTCCAATGGACAACAGTCAGCGGCAGTGTTGCCAACTAACTTGCAGGTGCAACATCACAGAACTAACAAAATTATACTACTTGTAAGGGTATTGTTATATGAACTCTGTTGGCCATGATCTAAGCCCTCAGAACGTTTGTGGCAGGGTATTATTCATTATAAGACTATCGATACCGTTAACTGTGACTGCTCGCCGCAGTGTTACCAACTAATAAGGATGTTGAAAAAATAGCGATATATCGAATGACCATATTATTTCAACAAATATGTAGTCGATATATTTCAACGCTATTTTATCGAAATCAATATCTTTTCTTAGGTATCGGAAAAAACATTTTTAAAATGCTTGTTTAGTAAGCTCTGTTTAATACAAATGTGGAATAAAAAAATTACTATGTTTAATTTGGCAACATGCACCAAAAACAGACGCCACATCTTTATGCAATGCCTCGTGTCCTCAGCATGTAATGGTAATATTAGAAGTAGTTTTAAATTTGTCAAGTCCTTTAATACATAAAATATCGAATTGTGACGTACCGAAAACCTATATTTTCCTTTCGATTTATCGTTTCGCAAAACGATAGTTTCATAAATAGCCAAAATAAATAATGTATTTTTTTTTTTCGATATAAACATCTCTACCAATTAGCTTGCAGGTGTAAAGTCACAGATCTCCTAAAAGTATACTACTTTGAAGGGTATTCTTTGTAATATGGAAACTCTGTTGACCATGATTTTACCACTCAGAACGCACTTTAAAAAATTCCTAACAAAGTTTTCTGTACGACAAGCTGTTTTGTTTACAGTAGCACAATGTTGCTTTAATTCGAATATAAGGTTGCAGAAAAGAATATCTGCTGTTAATAAATGTTTCCTTTATACGTTTCTGTTTTATGGCAACATTACCTTCCTTTATAGCAAATAAATAAATAATGTTTGAACTGCTTTCGTTCGCAGCAAAGAAAAATTACTTCATACGAAAATTAACGTTTTAGCGACATTGAATGTCTTCTGTCGTTCATTGTAGTTTCCAGTACGTAACAGTTGTCTCGACGCAAAAACAAACCAATCTACTCTGGAGTTACGAAACTGCAACTGAGCAAATTTACAATCCTTCTGCAGACTTTTAATGCCATTCTGAAGTGCAGTGATTCCCAAATCACTAACCTTAATTCCTCCCAAGTTGTGACGTTAGTGCCTATATTCTGACCCATTTTACTGCTACCGTACATAACCTACCTATCAAAAATAGTCGTAACATAGTAAGGCAAAGTGGTCATTTGGTGAAAGACGTTATCGACTTATAATACGGGAAGATGCGGGTTTGAGTTTTGGAGCCGTCTTAGTAATTTTAATTGGTGAACATAATTTTCAAATTTTTGTTACTTCTTATTTACTAATCACGGTTGTTTTTCAGAGCACAAATTGTTTTTGCAGTGTAACTGACATTACTAAAAAGATGTCTGCTAAACTATTCTAACGAAAATGCAAGGTATTATAGTCATTACTACGTAGATAAAACAGAAATTACATTTGTGGCAAACCTACTTTGCAGTGGTTCAAATTTAAACAAAATTTTATTTGCGGCAACAAATCATGTGCTGCAGAACATAAAACGTTTATACAGGGCGTCCGCGTCACGGTCTTCTTAATTGCAAAGTTATCAATGGCGTTAGCGGTCACCACTTGACACAGTGTTATATAGGCTGTTAATGATTACCTGAACACATTTGAAATCAACCTATGGAAAATGCCACTGTCCCTACCTGCATATGTTTTACTGGCTAAACAGACTTTCATGGGCTCAGTAAAGTTGGTAACGACGGAGAGAAAGAAGTTACATGTCTTAACGTTAAATTAAAAGTTTTAGGTAAACATCTGTGAAAACTGAAATTATTTAGTTCTCTTTCTGTCATTTGAATGCACACAAGTGTAAGAATTGCCATATTTGTAAAATAATTACTATAGTAATAATTTTTTTAATTTTAACTTTAANAATGCACACAAGTGTAAGAATTGCCATATTTGTAAAATAATTACTATAGTAATAATTTTTTTAATTTTAACTTTAAGTGATTAGGCCCATGACAATATTAATTTTACATGTGGTGGAAGTATACACAATGTACATACAAGTAGATCTTAAGCAGGGCTTTCAAAAGTGCTCAGTTTACCATGAAAAGCCTTTACCAATTAATTTGCAGGTGTAATACCACAGGTCTCCTAAAATTATACTACTTTTTTAGGTAGTATAATTATACTGCGGTTGGCAAAACTGCGTTAGCGCTTCCCAAAACTAAGGTTACTTCTACTACAGGTAGGGAAGATCAGTGTTAAAAGTTTGACAAAGGGAAAATTTTCGCCACTGGGTAAGCGCTAGTGTCGCATGTGTACCAAATTTTCTCTACTTTCTATTTAAAAAACAGGACAATTGCCTTAATCATAAATCAAATGTAAAATAACTTCGTATCTAGGTAAAATTCCTTCTCTTTTGTAATTTATGTATTTAAAATTTTTAATTAAAAGTTAACTTTTGGAACACTGCACATCTAGCAGCAGACATTTATCCTGTGCCAAACTCTCCCAACAAAAACTTGTTTTGTTCCTAACCTGAGTAGAAGTAACATTACTTAAACTCAAGAAATCACATTTTTTGTGTAATCTATGCAGTTTCTGCGTATGCTTACTATTTTTTCTGTTACAGTGTGTCGTTCTCTGTGCGGTGGTGTCCGCAGATAATCCGTGACAACTTCCTGTTTGGTAGGTTCGAGAACGTTGTAAATACCTCAATTACCTTTATTAAAGTCGGTTTTATTTCCGTAGATATGAGTTCGTGTTCAACCGTCGCATACGCCGGGCCTGTAATGGAATGGAATGAAGAGATTTGGGCGACTCTTAACAGCGAGGTCTTGAGATCCGATGAGGGTGAAGTGAGGTGAGTATGTAGCAGCGCCGGAATGAAAGGGCGGGGGAAATGGGATATCCCCGAGAAAAACCCGCCGACCAGCAGTATTGTCCGGCAATATTCTCACATGCGAAAATCCGGGAGTGACCCGGTTGGGGATTGAGCCCGGTTCACCTTGGTGGGAGGCGGGCAAGTTAACCGCTCAGCCACTGCGGCCCCACCTATAATGGAAGATATTAACCTCACGTTCGGCTGTCCATTTTCTGAGAAAAGAATGAAGTGAAAGCCCAATTTTACGCGTTCGTGGGTGACGTACTGTTTTTATTCACCTCCAGTTATTAACAGTTTGTTTTGTGCTACGCCAGTGAAAAATACTGCGCGCACGGATAATTTCTAGAGTGGACTACAAATTGGTCGGTTAGTGCAGCGTGGGTGCAACTTTATTTAAGGATTCGGCACATCAAACGTAGAATTTTTCCCCCGTCGCCTAATTTCTTTTAGTTTACCAGAGATCCTTTGAGCGTGACCTTATGCTCAGGTCTGTGCTGAAACCGGTGGCAATCACTGCTAGAGAACGTCACTTGCTGAACTAATTTTTATTTAAATTAAACTTAAGTAATCTTACAAAAAGATTTTATTATTTATTTAATGACAATACGTTATAACTAATTAAATATACACTCTTATAAAAAATCGTACTATGGCCAAAACATTTTACATCAAATACTTCACTTATAATAGTCTGACAATACAATCCACATATGAACACAATCGGCTAAATATTTCTAAATTTTAAAAATCACAATTTAAGTGTGATTAATTAGCGTTGAACCACGTGAGGATTAATTTAGCTCCTTCCATATCGGTATCTTGCCTTCGTTATAAAGCCTATTGCGGTGCATACATGAGTGGAAACATTAGTTACGTACATTTGGACCATTATCTGGCAACTCTGACGACGAAACAACAAATATATTCCATTCCGTTTAGCGTCCCGTTCAATTCATAAATTGCAGGTTTCCAGTGTCGCCAAGCGTCAGCCTGTTGGTATGACTGACCACAAAATATCCCTTCTGTTGGTATATTTCAAGTGTAACAATTCACTGCATTTGGAAAAAATTCCTGTAATTTTAGTATTCGACATTTCCTTTAGTGCAAAGGATTTATTCTACTACTTACAATAATGACTAAATGTATACCACAAAAAGTATACTTATAGTACGTTTGGAAACACTGCTTAGGGGTTCGTTGCTGTAGAAATAAAATGGCGTAGAGTGCTCATTTTAGCTGCGCAGTAGCCACTTTCCTTATTGTGCTACTTCTCTGCAAATAGCATTATCAAAAACAACATAAATAGGAGTTGACGTTAGAACAATGTGTATATAAGATAGTGCTTTGAGATGTTTGTACAATTTTTATAACCTAGTTTTAATGCAATTATAATATAGTTAAGGTAGTCAAGTATTTTATTCGTGTTAAAAAGGTGGGCCTGTTAAAAATTCAATCTTGTATAAACACGTTCATCACTGTTGAAGATGTGACTTTGGCAGCTGTACTAGCGACGAGGGATCGAGTCAGGCGACACACGCAGAAGACGCGCAATATCGATCTATAGTCCATTCTCGGTTACTTGTAACTTTTCTGATGCCCTGTTTAATTTCTACCTCCAGGAAATTCCTCCGCCACATGAAAACAAAGCTTTATCCAAGTCTACAAAATGACACCAGAGGGACATCGCACCTCATTCTTGCGCGCTCAGTTACATAATATTTTCCACAAGAACAATTTCTTACTAGGCAATACCAACACACTTATATCCTCCCTGTTTTTATTCACATTCATATTATATTTTGTACATAAAATATAAGTAAAAATTGAATTTAACCAAAAATAAAGTACATTTATGTTAACAGAAGAATAAAACGCTTGTGATGCGTGACATATCTAGGAAACAACCAAACACGTGATGGTGCGATTTTCCAAAGGTTAGTTTCGAAACGCGTGAAGAAAACGCGAATAGACTATACCACATCTTGACTGTATGGTTGCAGCCAGGGCATCTCTCTCGTCCCTCGCAGTTATTATTTCAGCGGCGGGCGGCTAGTGGGTGTTATATTTAGTGTCCCGGCCGCCTGGGAGCGCTGTCAGCCGACGCACGGCTGTTTAGGCCGCGGTACATTCGGCGCGCGCGGCAAAACACGCGTCATTCGCAGCTCATAACAAACGTCCGCAGGACTGCCTGCTTTTGTTATGCCCAGGTTCGACTCCCGNGGGGGGGGGGGGCATCTCCCCGACGCGGAGATACGCCTCCCAGTTCCTCCGAAACAAAATGCTTAACCCGAGAAACCATGGATTTCTTCGCTCTCTCTCGTCAAGAGACTGCTTTCTTGCATGCTCCATACTAAGGTGTATTCTACTCGGGTTAAAAATAGACCGAGATTTATCATCGAAGAGTTTGGCACAGGGGAAAATTTCCGCCGCTAGGTGCGCAGTGTTCCGAAAGGTGACTTTCAATTAACCATTTTAGCTACGTAAATTATAAAAGCGAAAGGTTTTGCTTGGTTACGAAGTTATTTTATATTAGATTCGTGATTATTGCAATTATCCTGTATTTTTAACGTATAAAATAGAGACAATCTGGTGCCCATGCGACACTAGCGCTTACCTAGTGGCGAAAATGTTCCCTTTGCCAAACTTTTAACGTTGATTTTCCCAGCCTGTATTTAAAGTAACATTAACCATATTATAGGCTGCTCAAGGCTAAGTGAGCACTTTTGAAATCCCTGCTCACACTGAGAGAACAGCCAACAAAATATATGTTTGCAAAGGGTTAAAAATATATTTGGCTGCCCCAGGAAATATTTCTTTGCGTAGACAAAATTTTAAACGCTGCAAAATTAGTTTCATCCATCCAACCAAATACACGTTTGAATAAATAAAACCTGTGTGTTGAGCCAACAGAAATTACGCTGTCAAACACAAAGTATTTTGTTAAATCAATTGTAATATATTTATTCGGTCACAGCAAGGGTGATTGTTTGAAATTGTTTTGTGTCAATTTGTGTTTTTAGTGCATATATTGATGCTTTGATATAAACGTCTCAATAAAATAAGTTCAACAGGAAACTAATAAGTCAAGATATGAAAACTTAGAATATTTATTTACACACGATGTTCAGTATTTGAAATATAGATATTGAAATTCGATCTCACGTTATCAGCAGTCACTGTAGCTGAGGTTGCTGAGTCGTAGCGTTCGGGCTCGGATGATCTAGTTTCGACTCTCAGTAGGGCTCCCGACTTTTTTACATTTAACCGAAACTGTTTAATTCACGTATAGTCAAATATATATTTAGTTGAATCAACTAAATCTTAGTTTGGGGCAACAAAATAAGAATAACAAAATAAGTTGTTTTCAACAACAAAATATTTCACTACCCCTATACAAACAAATTAATTCGGTTGCACCAAACAAATTATTTTTTTGATACAACAAATCCTTTTTCTCAGTGTAGGATATACTTTTACTTCTCGTTTGGTATCCTTCCGCCATAAGTGAAATGAACATTACCATGGGCCTGATCACTTTATTCATGCGCCACCCAAGTAAAGCCGTGGAACTGCCAGGAGTGTGAATGTGCTACGAACATGTCTAGGCTGTTCGTGGCAAAGTGAGCACTTTTGAGGCCCTAGTTGCTTTTTTACTATCAGCCATTTGTTTCCCGCAACTTTTTAAATTAAATATTGCCATGAGAATAATAAACAGAGTGTATATATTTCACCGGACTCGAAAGTTAACGTCTCAGGCTACAATAAAACATATTTATTGACTATTATTCCAAACGAGAGGGCTTCAAATAGTGCTCACGTTATCGTTCTATTAGACGTCGTAAAGCAAGATAAAAATCAAGCTTTTAAAAAAAAAGTAATTAATTTTTTAAACTGGACATTTATAAATTTAATTTTTGGATGGTAAGTCATGCTACACAAAGATGTACTTCAACACTGCATTCAAGAGTTCTGGCTCATCAATTTAGTCAAAGTCTTGATCTTGCTGTTAAGGTTTAACACTTAATTAACTAAAAGGGCTAGCAACGACGTGCGCGAGACTAGATTAAAATTCATGTCTTTCCCTGTACACGAAGCCATTATTCTTCCCTCTAACCACAAACGAGGAACTTCTGTCTTGCAAGGGGCCGCGGTGGTGCATAACAGTTGTATTACGAAAATTAGAGTTATTTCTTATAATAAATTACGGAATAAGTATTTCCAAAACAGGCAGTTCTTTATGTGCAATAACAGTAAATGTTTCAAGCAATTAATTCCTTTGTTTGTGTGGAACAACAAAGAGTGTGCTTTCACAACGAAAATGCTCCAATCAAAATTATCTTAACCATAATAATAATAATATCAAAAATATTTCTTTATTATCTTATTTGCCAATCTGTTTTGGTAAAGAACGAACTAGCGTCGCAAATGTAATCTCTTGTAGCAGTAACAATAATTTACAATAACTACGTAGAACGAACGCTTATCCGTAACGCGTAATTTGTAAGAAAACTAGCGACGAAAAGCGCACCTAATTTGTGCAGCAGTATATTAGCGCTCGTATGAAGATTCCTAAACTGTGAACAGCTGCTCGTAGAAGGACCGGCACGCACGAGCTAAGTGCCATGTTTATTTGCGCGGGACGTTTAACGAAGCACATCGCCGGCTTGGACATTTAATAACCGAACGTTATGGAACACACACTCCGCGCTTGACGACCTCCCGAAGCTATGCCAGGCTAATATAATAATAATCTTTGACCCTCTTGAGGAAGAGGATGTGTATACGTTTCTCGAAAGCGGACAGGCACGGGTTAAAAGATACTACGGCTAAGCTGTCGCCTAAAACACAAGAGATGTACGAGGAGAAACAAGCCAAAGTTGTTTACAGGAATATAGGACACCGCCCATTTAATCACAACATAAATCAACTGGTAGTCCATTCACGGTTACTTCCAACTTTTCTGAAAACCTACTCAGGTTCTACTTTCAGGATATTCCTCCACCCGAAGCAAATAAAACTTAGTCAAATATATAAAATTACACCACTGCATTCGTGCGCAATAAGTGTAATAAAATTTTGTATAAGAACTATTTATTACCAGGCATGACCAACACACTTATTTCCTCACTTTTTTATTCATATTAATTATAAATTAAATATTATAACTTAAAAATAAAACATAAGTAAAAGCTCAATTTAACAAAATATAAGATACTTTTATGGTAACACATGAATAAAAAACTGGTGATACATTACGTAATTATAAAACCATCAAACATGTAATACGTGGGGTGATTTTTCAAAGGTGACGCATTCTGCGTCCCTATATTTTATTCGTCAGAACACATGCTCTGGCGAAGCTCGCAGGCAGACGACCGCAATAAGGATTAAGGGTTTTGCGGACCTGATGAGGAGAATGGCGCCAGGACGGCCCGGCGGAACGACCACGTGCGGAGGAAGGCGGCTGCAGCTGCATTCCGCAGCTGCCAAGGGTCNTAAGGGTTTTGCGGACGTGATGAGGAGAATGGCGCCAGGACGGCCCGGCGGAACGACCACGTGCGGAGGAAGGCGGCTGCAGCTGCATTCCGCAGCTGCCAAGGGTCGCTGAGCCCACACCAGCGGCTGAGTCTGTACCGGGCTAGTTTCTGCCATAAACATTGAGAGCTTTTAGCGGGCGTGCTGGGGAGAATAACGACACAATATCCGGAGGCATAAGTGCGCCGAACCAAAGAGGCCACCGAAGAGTTCCCGCACGTGCAGAACGGAACAATAAACTTCCAGGCCAGAATCAAGGCACGACGCCAGGCCGACTGCAGACCACAGGAGCAGCGGTCACGTGTTTTACGACTCAGGGGGGACGCGGCAAGCACCCCGGCCATGTGCAGGGACGGTGCAAGTTGAATATGGCGATGGAGCCTACAAAACCACGAGAAGGAGGGAGGAACGGGGCAGTCAGTCTAGGATCGAGCAGTCAGACAGTCAGTCGGGGGACCTGAAGCGAGGCATCCGGGTCGGAGCCGGACGAAACCAGTGCGAGGATCGGACAGTCAGTTGAGAGACGTCAACGAGTCAGTCAGTCAGAGTCAGTCGAGGATCGATCTGTCAGGCAGTCAGTTGAGGACCTGAAGTGAGGCGTCCGGATCGAGAATGCATCACGACGTCGACCTCAGTCGGAGGNAAAAAAAAAAATATTAATTGAAAATCTTATATTTCCACTCTGCTAATGATGCAGAACACGAACATACGAGGGGCATTAACGTCCTACTTATTTCGTAATATGTGCCCACCTAACAGAACCTAACCCCACGATGAGTGACTCAATATTTTACATTTTTTAACTAACCTTGGATTGTAGGGTTATATAGTAACCAATACCTGCCACCTATTAAACTAACCTAAACTAACACACGGCAGAGCATATCACATTGTCACACATCATTTGTAAACAAACTCTTGTATGTTTTTGGTATCAGTAACTGTAGTTGAACCAGTAACTGAGTTATGGTCCTTTTTAAATTATGCAAATTAGGTTGGCTATGTAGCACTGAAAGTGAAAAATATGACACTGATAATTTACAATAACTAAAAGACAATGGCTATAGAACAGTGGTGTTGGGTAAATGCACTAATACACAATTGTTTTCTTAAAAGATTATGACTGCGATTTCATTGATTACGATGTCCCCTCATGTTTAGTGAAGTGATACAGATATGTTTAATAGTAGGGGAAGTTCCAGTTATATCAACTGTAATCTATTTAGTGACGTATAATAATGACAATTAATGCTGCAATGTAACTTGTAAATACAAAACAAGCTCCTTCTTCAGAATCTTAAAATGCACCATCTCTCCATAACCTATATAAAATTAATTGACTATAACAAACTCACTATAAAGGCAATTATCCTTACCATTGTCAGTTGTCTTTATAATAAATTTCCACTGTATATATTGGGTTGTTTATGAATAATCCCTCACAGAGGTACACAAATTCCAACACAAAGTAGTTTTTATTTTTAATTACACATTGTAATACCACCTTTTGGTTAGGTGATTCATACACTCACATTTGAGTCTATATAACCCTACAATCCTAGGTTAGTGTAAAACCCAACAATCCTAGGTTAGTTTAAAAATGTAAAATAGTGATTCACCCATCGTGGGGATAGGTTCTGTTAGGTTAGGTGGGCACATGTTACGAAATTAGTCGGACGTTAATGCCCGTCGTATATTCGTGTTCTGCATCATTAGTGGAGTGGAAATATACCATTTTCCGTGAAATTATTGTTATTTTTTTTACAGAAAAGCCCCCTAAACTTAATAATTACCCAAATAAAACGTTAAAAAGACACGTAGACAACGTTCGACGATGTTATCAAGTTATTAACAAATTTTCTTTATGTTCTTGTAAACACATTTCGTAGGCCAACATAATTGACCTTAGCACACACAACTTGCAAACGCAATGGTTAATACTACATATATTTTAACATACCTTAGAACTGTGGATCTGAAGCGTTTCAACATTTCTGCCGCTCTTTCCGCGACGTTGCAGGGTTTCATTTCCCCTCGCCTAATTAGGGAATACAACGATTCGGTGAGGTTAATGATATCCTGTTGGTGTTGGTGACTTATTTTTATTCACCTTGCTAGAACTCATGACTGCACACAAAAACTACCGCAAAATATAACGTAAAATACAATAAATAAAATTTTAAGCAAACCTGAAATAAATTAAAAATATATTAAACACGTGAGAACGCACTACGAGTAATCTCTTATGCAGGTATCAGAAACGAAAGAAAACGGCACAACGAAAAATAATCCAATTCTCTGGCACGTGTGTCGACCACATCTCGCCAACAACACACGGGACGAAGGTTTGTAAACAAATGGCCGCTCTACTTTCACATTGAGCGTGATCTTGTGAGTATGCAAGCAACATTGAAATCAAAGTACGTTAGCATCACGTCATTAATAATTGGCATAATAAGATACAAGTCTTTTCGAAACCCATTTGTAAGCGATAAATTAACAATTACGTTAAAACTTTAGAACTATTTCCTCTCTTTGTGCTGGCAACCTAACGGCATAACTGTATCCGCGCTCGCCGCTGTTTGTAATGTTATATGCATGTAGCTAACGGCTAGGGTGTTTTTTCAAAGGTTGATTTTCAAAAGTTTCTTCCAGTCGTGAACCAACTATATCAAAGGTTTGATTCAAAAAGTGCGAAGAACCCGCAAATAGATTAAATCATTATTTTAAAAGATGTAATAAATTGATTCTATATCCACTCTGTTAACTGCCTTTACGAATTGTCCAAAAAAAATAAACGATAACCGTTCCTAGGATTTAAAAAATCGGGGTGTGGCTGTGTCGAGTACACAACCGTGGGTTTTACATGAAAACGTCTGAATTAGAGGGTAATTTTTCCTTTGGGATATCGGAATGTAACGAAAGTAACGAAATGGGTACTTGACTCTTATTATGTTAATCGACAGATCTAGACGAGATGTTTAATTTGGCGCCAAAATCATCGCGCTAGTACACCAGTCACCGCGGGCCCCCACCCACACCTCGCGCATGCGCGGCGCCAACTCTAGGCCATGCGCGCGTCTTAGTCGTGTAACAGATCGAACGATACCACATTTATTTCAATAGTGTTATTAGCCACGAAGTTATAGTGTCAGAATGGACCACCCTGCAAACGTTACATCGCCGTTTCCGTCCCGGTACCTCAAAAGTCAGTCTGATTTTAAAGACGTATTCACGTCGAAACGAAGTGTAGCCCACAACTGGGAACAGCAGCAGTGTTACGAAAGGAGTACGGAGGGGAAGGAATTATGCTAAAAGAATGATTTAGTATTAACGTTCCCATTGCGCACCAGTAAGATTACGAAGAAAGTTTGTAGTCAGGTAGACAGACTTCCACGGGATAGTGGAGTCAAGTAGAGAGGTTTGGGCGGGTCTTAACACCGGAGTCTTGATAACCGATGAGCAGCGCGCCGGAATGCAAGGGTGGGGAAACAGGAGACCCCCGAGAAAACTCGCCGATCAGCGGCATCGTCCAGCTCGATTCCCTTCCCACGCTGTAAATAATTTGCTGGTAAACCTCCTAAACTGCAATGGAAGTTTTTAACCTATGCATTGTTTGGTAATAATACCACACATCAACCTGCAGATATAGGAATGTTTAGCGTCGCTACTATACAAAGTTGGGAACCTCCCTACACATTTTACTGTTTCCTGAGCAAATGTAGGAACGTTACAATGAATGCTGCAGCGTACATAACTCACAAATTTGATCGACTACTGGGAATAGATTTTATCAAGGGATTTCCAATTCCCCGTTCCTGGTAAATACCGGGGAATTTACTTGTTTTGAACATTTAGAATTCCTCGCCATTCGAATAAGAACTTTGTTAACACTGTGATTGAAAGGACACAACATTTGCTATTATTTCGTTAAAGCTAAACTTCACATAACCAAGAAATTGAAATGCGTATTTGAGTTTGCCAGCTCGATCACCGAAATTGTATATATTTGTGTGTATATATATATTACAGGCTCATATATATATATATATGTATATGTACATACAAGCTGATTAACCTAAACCTGATTGAGATGTTATGCAATCCCACCGTGCTATAGCCCATGGTGTAAACATTGGACCACGACATCGCCTCTAGGTCCGGGTTCGATTCCCAGCGGTGACAGCGGGATGTTTTACAATCATTACTAGAGCTTAAAAATGTATACAAATGACTATGGTGATGTGTAATAACACAGTTAATAGAAAATGTGTAATAATAATGAATAAATAATAATTGACATAACAAGCGAATTAATACTTCATTACATAGTGACAAGTACAACTATACGAGTTATTACCATCTTGTACATAATTTTAAAAATGCTATAAGATGGACCGCGAAACGGAAATGTTACATGACCCATAGCCGTAAGCCGAGAAACAAGAGCATTTGTCAGTTGCCACCAAAAAGCGTACTCTTTACATGGTGTGTCTGTGAGTGTGTGTGCGAGAGAGATATATATATAAATATATTAATTAATGTATCATGTAAACCCCAACGTACATAAGCTAAACGCGACTTCCGAAAAATATGCGCCACGTCATAAATATAACTTGTTTTAAGCTTGCTCAGCGATTGCAATATGACTCTTGAAGAAATTGCGAAAATCGAGTAGTACCTTTGCAAAATCGTCACGTGATAAATAAATGGTAGACTTACATGTTAGGATTTATTTATTACTGAATTAACTGGACAAATGATGACGGCTGAAATTACAATTAAAAATAAACGCTAAATGATTAACAAATTAAAAGAACAAAGTAACTTTAACAGTCGGGAAGCCGAATTTACAAGGGGGCGAATTCCTTTTGGTAGAGGTGGAGTATTGAGTAGCTGCTGCCACCGGGAATTGAAGTCAGGACTCGCCGCGTAGAAAAATTCCGTTACCAGATTACTGATGATGATGGCACTGATGCGTCGTATTCTCTTGATTTAAACGATTGAGAAAATTAATATTATTGATTAAAATGTGCTGAAAGTTACGTAGACTAAACTTAGATGACTCGTATCGGGTTCGATCTCACATCTCGTCTTCCGGCGTTACCGCGAGAGCGAGCGAACGCTCACACGGAAGTCAGGTGCACTTTACGTTCAATTACCCTAGAAGATACGTAAACACTTGGCGGTTGCGTCAGCTATGTGGCCAAGCCAGTGCGTTTTTAACGTCGGAACCGCACTGGAGACCGCACCCGGGAGCTATTTACCCTGCTTCGGTCCCTATTCATACCTAACGGTGTTTGCGTTGCGGGTCATGCATCTGCCTAAACCAATTACGTTTAGCAGTTCGTCTTATCGCATATTTAAAATTATGTACATTATAGTAATTACTAGTATAGTTATTCTTGTCATCACTACGTAATAAGGTATTAATTCGTTTTGTTATTTCTATTATCATTTATTCATTATTATTACTCATTTTGTATTGAAATTATTATTACATATCACCATTGTCATTTGTATACATGTTGCAGAACTAGTAATGATTGTAAAAAAAACCTGCTGTCACCACCGGGAATCGAACCCAGACCTAATGCCGTGGACTACTGCTTGACATACACCGGAGAGCCAAAAAAAAAAAACTGGTATAGGCGTGCGTATGCAAATAACAGAGGTGTGGAACCAGTCAGAGTAACGCGATGTGGTCGGCAGCGACTATATATAACAACAAGCGTCTGGCAAAGTTGCTAGATTGGTTACTGCTGCTACAATGGCAGGTTATCAAGATTTAAGTGAGTTTGAACGTGGTGTTATAGTCGGCGCACGAGAGATGGGACACGGCATCTCCGAAGTAGCGATAAAATTTGGATTTTCGCGTACGACCATTTCACGAGTGTACCGTGAATATCGGGAATCCGGTAAAACATCAAATCTTCGACATTGCTGCGGCCGGAAAAACATCGTGAACGAACGGGACAAACGACGACTGACTAGAATCATTAAACGTGACAGACGTGCAACCCTTTTACAAATTGGCGCAGATTTCAATGCTGGGGCATCAACAAGTGCCAGCGTGCGGACCATTTAACTGATCATCATTGATATGGGCTTTTGGAGTCGAAGGCCCACTCGTGTACCGTTGTTGACTGCACGACGCAAAGCTTTACGCCTCGCCTGAGACCGCCAACACCGCCATTGGACTGTTGATGACTGGAAGCACGTTGCCTGGTCTGACGAGTCTCGTTTCCAATTGTATCGGGCGGATGAGCGTGTACGGGTATGGAGACATCCTCATGAATCCATGGACCCTACATGTCAACAGGGGACTGTTCAAGCTGGTGGAGGCTCTGTCATGGTATGAGGCGTGTGCAGTTGGCGTGAAATGGGACCACTGATACGTCTAGATACGACTCTGACAGGTGACATACGTAAGCATCCTGTCCGATCACCTGCACCCATTCATGTCCATTGTGCATTCCGACGGACGTCGACAATTACAGCAGGACAATGCGACACCCCACACGTCGAGAGTTGCTACCGAGTGACTCCAGGAACACTCTTCTTACTTTAGACACATCCATTGGCCACCTAAATCACCAGACATGAACATTATTAAGCACATCTGGGATGCCTTACAACGTGCTGTTCATAAGATATCTCCACCGCCGCGCACTCCTATGGATTTGTGGACTGCCCTGTAGGATTCATAGTGTGAAATGCCTCCTGCATACCTTCAGACATTAGTCGAGTTCATGCCACGTCGTCTTGCGGCACTTCTGCGTGCTCGCGAGTGCCCTACGCGGATATTAGGCAGGTGTACTCATTTTTTTGGCTCTTCAGTGTATATGTAAACACAAAGTAACAATTCTTACATTTTAAAAAAAATGTTTAAAATATGCAAAATATTCTTTATATTTAACATTTTTTCATATTTATGGCTTCTTTTTTTTTTTTTGGTGATTACGTATGTGCCATGCGGCAGCACTTCGTAAATTTTTTCATCTGTACAACTTAGAATTNTTTTTTTTTTTTGGTGATTACGTATGTGCCATGCGGCAGCACTTCGTAAATTTTTTCATCTGTACAACTTAGAATTTGTTATTACGGCTGCAACAAAACAGAATAATCTTGCATTTGACATCAAATTATTCGAAAAATATGAATAGTAACTTTTTTTATTCATACAATGCGTACGAGTTGAACAATGTTTGGTAAAAATATCAATTTTTTTTTTAGGTCCAACACCCTTAAGTGGTGATCATTAGTCCGTAACAAATTCCAGTGCAATCGCCTATACGAATTTTTAGATGCTGAGAATATATTTAAGATACAGCAGACTGGAAATGCCTTTTTTTAGCTGTGATGAAGAGTTTGAATATGATTCCCAATATGCGAGATACATTTACAAATAACTGCATTTCATGCCAGTTTGAAGTCAGTGTTTTCTGGGTAGGAAATCATATTATCAAACCACTCAGTACTTGCTCTTAAAATGGTTTTCTTTAAACATCTCGCAGATACGTTAAAATGCCGTGTTATGCTGGCATCTTAAGACTGGATCAACGGCTGCTAGTACCTATAATTATTTTTTCTAAACTTTCCAATAATATCAAACGCTAAAATATAGTAAAGAAAATGATCTTAACACAGTATAAAAAATATTTTTCGGCAAAATGTTCCGTGTCCTTTTTAATGACTGTCAGTATATAATAACCTTCATTTACTGGGCCTTGTTTTATACATAGAGGTACAGTAATCCAAAGTTAAATGAAATTAGTAATTATGTTAACGATATGCACAAGTAATTAATTATTTTAATAATCGTATGCACTACATTAGTTTATCCATGCAAATAATAGTGTACCAGAGAAAATTCCTTTTAACTATAAAATTCAACAGGACACTTATCGAGCCGCTAATAATTTTTACAAATTTCGAAAGGTAAGCTGAATCCACATATTCTTAATAAATCTGTTAATTTCTGGGATATTTTTTTAAAAATCTACTTTCGAATTGTTAAAATGGACAACTGTAAACTTCCGTCTAGTCTCCTTGGATAACTGGTAATGTTCGAGTTTAGATTTTTTTTTTTTTGCCATACAAAGCCGGGCGTAACAACCAGTCCTGACTGAAATTATTTTTATTCACTGTAAAATCGGAACGCCAAATTGAGTATAAATAATTACCTCAGTGCCGCGTTTATAAATAACATGCTGATTTCAACGTAATTTAACTGCTCTGCGCAATAATTCTCGCTGCATTCAACAGATTCTTCAGTTGGTACCAGTTTAATTTGCTGAGTAGCTACAGATTAACGATTTAGTGCAAATAGCTATAAATTCTGCAAGACACGCAATTTAAATCACGAGCATTGTTTTGTTACCGTGTGTTGTCACTAACACCAACCAACTTCACACCTGGTAGGGATTTACGTGACAGTTTCGTGTTCCATTAACTTCAGTTCCTGTTCGCACCACAGCTTTTGTCGGTGGGACGAGAGCACACCACAAATAAAAAGCGGGCAGAATGCTAAAACTGGAACGTGAGAGGTATAGGCGGTTTAATATAAATTGAGCACTTCTGAAAGTCCTGAAAATGTGCTTATGTGCTCATTGTGTAGTATTTCATCATATGTGGAATTACTATTGCCATGGGTTTGATCATTTTACTCATGAGTCGGTTAAGTGAAATTGTGAAATAATTGTAAAAGTAAATATTCTACAAATATGCTCTCTCTTATTAGTGTACGTTTAAAAAAAAATAGAAAGGAAAATAAATTATTTCAGTATTCACAAACATTTACCGAACACTTTTAATTAAACGTAAGGTTATGGAACTACTTCCCCTGCGTTGTTGCCAACTTTATTGGGTGTCAGCGAGTCAGTGAGCCCGTTAAAATATACGCAGATAGGGGCAGTAATATTTTTTTATGGTTGATTTCGAAAGTGCTTAATTAACCGTGAACAGCTGATAGGTGGGTAGCTCCATCGCTCGTGACTGCTCCCGCGAGAGGATACAAATCAGGAAATAGTTCCACACGGGGCCAGTGTGGGCATTGTCCCGGGAAACCTATTTACCGTGCGATGGTTCTGCTGAGTGCGATCCTCTTCCCGGATCCATACTCAACCCACTCAGAATGTGCTTAATGCAAGTATGGCCTAATCACGTTACCTCTGCAGTTCGCAATATTCCTATTGGATTTGTTCCGATCGCTTGCTTCTAGCGCATCAGCGTACTTCCTACGTCCTTCGACTTCCGGCGAATCTTGCGCATGGACTGTACGAGACGAGGAGCATGAATGCTTCATGTTCAGACGTCACTTTAGCACGAAATATTAGCGAGAACATGACGATTGTTAGGTTAGGGAGCTAAAACGAAGTCTCCTAAGATGGCCTTAATTAGTGTAAGCATGCATGCCAGAGGTATATATTTTGAGTAGTTTGCAATATGGTTCAACTAGGTATATCGCATACGTTAACTTGATATTGTGTGAAGTAAGTGACATTTTATCAATTTTGTTTACATTCTGTGCAGTCTTCATCTTTGCTTTCAACCAACATAGTGAAACAAGCGTACTGTTAGTGTGTAATACAAATGTAACAAATTCACAAATGATTAAAATTCAGTAAATTTACTATTGTAAAATGAATTAAGAATTCCCAAAAAGTATTTAGGTAAATGTAATGTTATAAAAAGAAATTTGACGTGCTCGAAAATTGCACAATAATTGACTTGCCAAATCTTAAACTAAGGTGAACAGTGTGGTTCTGGGAGCAGGCGACTGAAATCGCCATTACGCCTAAGCCAGAGATGGCTGTCGACGGTCCCTGTTAGATCCCCAGGGCTGTAATCAAGCAAGTAGTTGGAAAGAGAACAATATTAGGTGGCCTTTCCTAATATCTGCGCTCGATCAGGCAACGGAACCAGTCAACGTCTGGAGAGTGGCGAACGCGCGGTTTTTACACGCGGAACTCTTGGGTTTGAACTGGTCTGGACATATAAACTTCAACAATTCTACATAAATAGTAAATAAAGATGAAAAAAAAAAATGTGTAAACCGATTTCGTGACACGAAAAACCGGAATCAACTGCGTCCTGAGAGATTCTGAAACTGTAACAAACCCGTAAAAATAGTAAGACTGGATCAAACACAATTCGGTCAAANCTTACACGCGGAACTCTTGGGTTTGAACTGGTCTGGACATATAAACTTCAAAAATTCTACATAAATAGTAAATAAAGATGAAAAAAAAATGTGTAAACCGATTTCGTGACACGAAAAACCGGAAACGACTGCGTCCTGAGAGATTCTGAAACTGTAACAAACCCGTAAAAATAGTAAGACTGGATCAAACACAATTCGGTCAAACGTGAAAATCGCCCTTTGCTGTAGTAGCAGCCGCAGAAGAGATTCAACCGGCGCTGTTTAGAGTACTGTGAAGGGTCTCGAAACAGCTACAAATATACGTTTATCAGAACATCTGAACACAACGGTGTCCAAATAATGCAGACGGCAAAAAACTCTGTAGGGTGATATTCGTATATATGACCATAGAGTCGAATATTCCAGTCATACTTCCAAATAAAATAATCGTAAATAAGTGCGATACTGTCAACTGATTAGCAGAGCAGCATGAAATTTAAACGACAGATGATTATCTTCATTTCTTATATATTTTATAGGATCTTACGTTAATGTTCAAATTACAGTTCTATGGCCCTTTTAAAAGTCATGAGATTCCTGTTCTTATGTCTAAATCGACTATTCAACAACTGCTGCTCTGAGTAAAATGGAATACATACTGCACGAAGCCGCTTACGAAATGACTTTCAAATATCTAGCGTAACTGTCAAAAGAAAGTATGCTTGTAGTTTTCCTTCAGGGCAGTCATCTTGTGGTCTTCAATCATCAAAAGTAATACAACACTATTAAGTGCAAACATTCTTTATATCTGAACGTAAATATAAGTTTGTAATACCCCACCTCTTTCTCTATCACTCGCTCTCCCTCTCTTTACTGTAAGTAATGTTGATAGCATTCCACTGTTTAATGGGCTGTATTTCAAAAATTGGAGGTGGGGAATGTAATTGCACAAACCTTGCGTGTAAACAGCACATAAAACAATGCAAGTAGTTAGTACCTTTTTCAAAAATGTTTGGAAACTTCTTGTCATCTTTTCTGGTGCACGTCATTGCCTCATGTAAAAAATTGATTTCAACTCGACTTCGTAACTATACAGTGTTGAAATTAAGTAATTTAATAATTTGTAATAGCGTTCGCTACTGCATTATGTTATTCACTGCTGGACATGGAAGTCGCTACACCTATAAGGTGTCATCCATTAGCAAGAAAATCTAGACTACGTACAGCACCACTTGCGCAATGTCAATAAGGACCATATAACATATTGGAAACGCAGAAGTCCACTTGTTGAGAGACAGATCAGTATGTGACATCGTCGTGCTCGCGAAGAATATGACCGGGTTCGTGTAGTCGGACTGCACGAAGACGCATGGTCGGCTAGCCGTACAGCCATTCGTCTTGGCAGTGCAGTCACCGCAATGTGGCACGATGCGTGTGTAGGCGTGGATACGTACATGTCGTACACCGTGAAGAGTAGATACTGGCCCTGGCAGACACTCTTACAGATAGAGAAGACCACCGTATCTACCGGCAAGCAGTAGCAAAACGTGTCACTACATCCAGAGAGATCCTGCAGTCTGTGGGACCTGCATTGCATTTACTGGTCTCAACGAGAACCATTCGCCGCCGTTTGAAAGAGGCTGGCCTATAGACAAAGCGTTCACTGTGCCGTTTGCCGTTGGCCCCTTGGAATGGTGAGCACGCCGTCAATGGTACCAGGAAAGTCAACGCTGTGCAGAGGAATGATAACGCATCGTGTTCTCCGGCTACGCCCGCTTCAATATTATTGCATATGATCATCTCAGCAGGGTTTGGCGCCGCAATGGGGGAATGCAACGATCCTGCGCTGATTCGTGAACACCACACGTCCCGGACGCTAAGTGTCATGTTATGGGTTGCCACCAGTTATGACTCCCCGTCACGTCTCGTGGTTGTTGAAGGCACGAGGCAGCGCAGGGATGCCAACGAGATCCTGCGGTCCCATTTTCTTCCATTTTTGCGTAACATGCCCAATGCTATCATTCAGGAAAATAAATGCACGTTCCCATACAGCTCGCAACACCCAACATGCTCTACAAGAAATGGACACTATTCCTTGGCCTACCAGGGCTCCAAACTTCTCCCCTAGTGAACACATATGGGATATGATAGGGCGACGTTTGCACCGTGTTAAGTTGCAGGAAGTAAGGTGATATATGCCTCAGGACAATATCGGGCACCTGCATGATTGCATGAATCGTCGCATCGCTGCCTGCATAGCTGCGAGAGGAGGCTCTACCCCATATTGAACACGTGCTTTGCGGGTGATAAACAACGCGATCTCTATGCGCGAGAGACTAATCATACTCAATTTTACTATCATTTATCACTTTGTGATGGTTTAATAAAGTTCCGCGTAAGGAAAGAAGGTATAGCTATGTCCTTGTTCAGCAGTGTAGAGGCCAGCAACAGAATCTAGTAATCTTATAGCAATTTTTTATTAGGTGGGCCTGAAAATATGTCAATCAATGGTAGTACAAATCTGCATCAACGGCATTCCATTTGGTACTACTTCGAAACGTTAAAAATATAAACTTATTCTGTTTGGAACTTGCATGACGCCAACTGTATTAGTTGTGCCGCACTTTAATGTTTTCAAACGCAACTGTTTGCTATTTTTTTTATTGTTTTGTAGGTAACAGTTATTTCATAGCAGTTTGGCGTTATTAGCATTTTCTCTCTTTTAGCGAGGAAGAATTCATGATAAATTTACGTTAGTTTAGTGTTTTATCCCAAATAGATGTCACCCGAAATCAATCTCCCAAGTCCCAACTTATGAAATCATTCTTTACCCACATCGTTTGCATTTATGGAAGACCATTAAGAAGAAGGGGTGGAGGGCCTTAACCTTACCTATTGTAAGAGATTTGTTTGTTATAATGCAGTATGTTTTATACTTAGTAACATGAAATAAGCAGCAAGTGGCTCGCAGCTAATTGTTTAATAAACCCAGTCACTTGGAAATAGGTTCACAGCGCAAATTAATTTAACGGTTATATTTATCAGAGATGTTTTTAAATTAGTAATACGTTTCCCCCCACTCCCCAAACTTCCTTAAGTAACACTAAGGAAGGATGGCCCTACGTGCAAGGTTTTAAAATTACCTTAAAATGCGAAAACTCGCGTGAATTTCGGCACCACGTCCTATCATCTTTACAGCTTCGCTTCAATCTTTCATGATGGTGAACTTGCACTTAACACTCCTCATAGTCCATTCTTACTCACAGAATCACACTCAGGCCAAAGCAGCCATAGTTGAGAAACGCTAATAATTCTTTCCTTTGAAAACCCTTCACATCCTTGTTTTGACCTTCCATTCTAGATGGCTTCGACCGCGCCTGATAAAACAGGTTTGCTTATTCCTCTCTGCAGTATCTCTTGGAATATCGAGGTATTATTTTTTCGAGGGATCAACAGAGCCTCAGGCAAAGAGATACTGAGATTGTGACTACTGCAAAGAGCGCGGTCCGAGTTCTGGGAACAGAAACTTGCGTGGAGTCAATTAGAGTGCAACCTTAACATACTGCCGTTTAAATCTCGGAACTTCCAGCAATTAGACGACATTTGGAACCCAAGTCAACGGTTTCTGATAGTTTATAATCCCCTTGTCGGATAACTTAATGGTGGTTTGGTATCCACTAGAATCTACTTCAGCCTTTTGGTGCACAACGGAAACCTTAACTTTAGCTACCAACTGTAAAATTCGCTTCCGCTTTCAATGTTCTGCTATATGGAAGTAGCAAAAATAAAAAAATGGAAAGCACTTTATATCACACAATGTTATTTAATTTTTGGTTATGCTGTAAAGTCAGTGCAATTTCATCGAAGTACTATAATTAATATTATACTTCAAAGGGCATACTATGAAATATTTATTCCCAAAGGAAAGTAATTTATTGTTGTTAGGCGCCATAATTCACCACTCCTTTCCGTACTTTAAATTGTAGAATTAACACTGCCTGTGTGGACGGAAACCACCACGGTATCAGTGATGATCCCAGACTTAGTTCGATAGAATTCGTCCTGTTTATAATAGCAGTTTCTGTGCGTGCACACCCACAGTAAACTTGAAGAAACTGCCACTCATACTTAGAGAAAAAAATACAAGGGGTGTGGCCGTTTGTTTTGCGTGAATACGTCTACGTTTTTATGTTCCCGGCACCGCTTCCCTCGAACATATGGGGTTTCATGGGTATCACTGGATTGCTCTTGAGATGCTCTTTCCAACCGTATACGATTTTTGTAATTCGACTTGGCTTTTTGACGAGTATAGGTAGACATTGTGTTAAGTTTTCAATTTCGTATACTTTAAACTCATACAATTTCACCATAACCACGCCACACAAATGTTTTATACACTGAGTTGATTAATCTCGACGAGAGCTGTCGATTAAAACTTAAACGAGCGTCGTAACCACTCCGCGTCAAAAGTTATACTACGCGGAAATTATGAGACGCGGCAAAACGAACTCAAAATGGCGGTACCCCCACCCCCGCCGCGCGCCACGCTTCGCAGTCCTCACTCAACATAACAAATTCTTTGATCCTTTGACAATCGAGTGGTGTAATTGAATTTTAGATGTATACGATAGATTCGGAGCTGCAATGCCAAACTCTATCACCCGATTTTGTTAGCATTCGATTTTCTGGATTGCCCACTATGGTTGCAGATTTATAGACGTATTCACGTCAAAAGTTATCATTATTGGCGTAATAATGGTAAACAATAAACATTATTGTCTTTCCAGAATGCACAAAATTGTAGCAGTACCAAATTATACCTGAATCCTTTTCAAATAATGCATCAACTTTTTTTTTTTTCATTTCAAAAAGTGATGGATTTGTAACCAGTTTTATCTTTAATATGCGGGTAATTGTTATTTTTATTTTCCTGCTTCTACACCGAAGACCACGAACAAACAGTTCTAGTGCATCTCAGAAATTAGAGACCAAGATTTAGTTTTAGCGTAGGTAATTACACTAATACATTCTAAGCCTTCTGTGTAGCAAAGAAAAATATTTATTTGCGGTTGTTTTGTATAAACTAACAAAATCTTGCTTTAATTCAAAGGTAGGGTTATAGAAACTTAGGATTATTGTTATTGAATAATTTTTTTTATACATTTTTGTTTTATGGCAATATTAATTTTATTTATAGCAAAGGAAAAATTTCCTTGGGCTTATTTTGTTTACAGTAAAGAAATGTTGTACACCAAAGGAAAGTTTTAAGAGATATTAAAACTTTTATTTCGTTCATTTTAGTTTTGAGTACCTAGAAAATTTTCTGAACGTTACGTTACCAAATAAAAAAATCCTTAGATCATTGACACTACGCCTTAACACTCTAAATTAAGTAACTTAATTCATCACCAAGAATGCAGCAGCCTAACTATTCTAACCACAATGCTAGGATATAATTTCCATTAATATATCAATCAAACAAAAATTTTGTTCGTGGCAAATTTACTTTACAGTAGTTCATAGCTAAGTTTTTTTGCGGCAATAAAACATGTGCTACAAAAAATTAAGCGTGTTTAGAATGTAATTAGATATATAATGTAGGGCAATTTTACCCGACTTTAGCGGGAACCTTGGAGTATAAGATAACTGGCGGGCATCACAGTTGTGCTCGGGAACATCGTGGGCACTTACCGAATAATCCAAAATTCGTATCACCCCACGTGTTTTACAAAAATTACTGTCTATGGTGAGTTATTTGTGGTCGGTGGTGATATACGGCTAAAGAATGGTAGATGAGCCAACTTATATCCTGCAAGAATGGACCATAACTTGCATGTGTGATCACGACTGACCGCACACAGAAAAGTCACTAAAAGGTTTCAGAAACCCGCTTCGCCAAAACCAACAATTTTACAGGTTCCACAAAAGACAGACCCCGCTCAGGAAGACCATCAACCAGACAAGCAAATTGTGCTGAGGTTGTTGCTTCAGTTGAATTTTCACCTGTAAAGTCCGTTCGTAAGCGATCACTTAGGAACTGGGATTTCCGTATGCAATATTAAGACCGTATATGACGAAACATTTGGGTTTCGAGCCATTTAAGCCTTGACTTTTAAACCAAATCAGTGATAGTGACGTGATGAAACGGAATGAATCTTTTGGACGATTTCGTACAATTCTTGCGCGAGGGAAGTTATTTTCTTGGACCAGCGTGCAATTTACCGTAGTGTAAAGGTGAGAAATATTTACGTCTGGAGTGAAGAGAACCCAAACTTATTTGAAGAGCTGGAAGGAAATCCGCCGCATGTGATGTTGTAAGCTGCTACGTCCTTCATATTTCTGTTACGTCCATATTTCTTTAAAGGTTCTGTGAATCACATTACCTACCTCACCATGTTATATGACTGGTTTATTCCTCACCTGCAAGGTCGACGACTTCTTGTTCACGTACGGTTACAGCAGGACGTGACACCGACACATTATGCAGTTGAGGTAAGGAAGTAACTTAATCGGGTGTTTTGAGATAGATGGAATGCAGTATATATTATACATGAAGGACATAAAATGTGAAAAAAAATTATATCGTAGACAGAGCTTTCAAAAGTGCTGACTTTACCGTCAACAGCCTAAAAAAAATTCTGTTATCGAACCATATTCATAAATTGGTTATTTTATATCAATGTGAGCAAAATACATAGAATTTTCTTGTACTTTTGCCTCATCCTTTAAAGTTCAACCAGAGCCTCGAGTTATGAACTCATATGATCTCCGGCCCCGAACATATTATTGCTAAGAATGAGTTGAAAGGGATAGTACTTCGTGGAGAAATACGGTTAGTATCAGGAACGTGCATGGAGCTTGCTGTACGTCACAATGCATGTGCTTAGTAAAGGCCTACAAAGGCCGCCGGCACCTCTTTTGCGTTGTGGATATTATAAGGTCCCTCCAGGCGCAAGTGAGGCTTTCCCGAAGGTCTTTTTGTTTCCTACGCACGTCCCACCACGGCTGTACCCCCAACTGGCTCCTCACCCGGAAGCCACCAATCTACAATGCTGCGTTTTGTAGTTTCAGTTTCATCGCAGTATATCTAAAAACGTAATATCCCCACGATGTTCCCGCAGGGTCGGCATGATTAATACAAAAGGAGACTGACAACAAATGGAAAGGGCGGTCGCTTTAGCTTAGAGGACAGACCGAGGCCTGACGTTGCCTGCCAGCTTGAAGAATAATGTAAACATCGGTTAGCTTACGAGGAATAGTTTGTGACATGGAGGTGTTGAGTGTCTTAACGAAATGTCTTTACGTAAGGGTACTCTGTTTGCACTCATGGTGTTCGGTGCAGAAATAGGAAAATAAAAATAACAATCACTCGCATAATAAAGATAAAACTGGTTACAAATCCGTCACTTTTTGAAATAAAAAAAAGTCGATGCATTATCTGAAAAGGATTCAGGTATAATTTGGTACTGCTACAATTTTGTGCGTGCTAGAAAGTCAATCATGTTTATTGTTTACCATTGTTACGCCAATAACGATAACTTTTTTTTTCCTAAGTATGAGTGGCAGTTTCTTCAAGTTTACTGTGGGTGTGCATGCACAGAATCTTCTTGCGCATAATATTATTCAGCATTTTGACCCATAATTCATTTACGAGGTCGAGTTTTGCAATCGCCTAATTTCTTCAAGTGCAGAATACTTGTGTCGAATGTGTTTCTCGCAGGCAGTGAAACAACGTGATGCGTGTTCACTTGTGTCAGCATTAACCACTCGCAAATGAGAGGTGAAAAAAAAAAAAAAGTCCAACAAATCAGACTCCTCACATTTAAGACTTGAAACACCGGCTGCTGATACCTTGTCGTGTACACTTCCCGCCATAAGTATCTTTCATGGGCAACATGTTTTCGATCGTGGACGCGGATGGTGGAGCTGTGTCCGCCGTCGAAATAAGTGAGTACAGTCTATTCGCGGTTTCTTCGCACTTTTTAAATCGAACGTTTGAAAACTACCACATGCATATGACGTGTTTGGTAGTTTCCTAAACACGTAATGTATTACAAGCCTTTTATACCTTTGTTAATACAAAAGTACCTTATTTTTTATTAAATTAAAAATTTAATTATATTCTATCCACAAATCACAATGTCACGTTTCTAATTAAGAAGAATAAAAACAGAGAGAAAATAAGTGCGTTTGTAACGTCTACTAAAAAAATAGTTCTTATGCAAAATATTCTCAAACTAAGTGCGCAGAAATATGGTGTGCTGTCCCTTTTGGTGTAATTTTCTAGACTTGGTTAAGCTTTGCTTGCATGAGGAGGAGGAATATTCTGGAAGTAGAACTTCAGCAGGGCTTCAGAAAAGTTGGAAATAACCGTGATTGGACTATAAAATGAGAGCGTACCTGTTTCAATGGCACGAACTTAAGTGTTGCGCGGTCATAAATAAAGCTCTCTAAAAGTTATTTCACACTAAATCTGCGCCACTCTGCTTCCCGAAGCGCGAACCACAGCGAACGCGAAGAGCCGCGCCGATTTACTTTCTATTTTTTTTAAACTGCTTATTTCATTATCTGGGACCTTTCTATGAAACAGATTAATAATTATGAAGCTGGTAAATGGGCGCGGCCGCCGTCGCTCGCGCTGCGAAAACCAGAGTTGAGCAGATTTTTGCGTGAATTCTCTTTTTGGAAACTATTTCTTGAAATTATTAACTCTTTTCGTGCCTTTTAGTATTATTTTTTGTAAGTTGTTTCTCTCTCTTTTTTTTTTTTTTTTGCTAATTTAATCCCACAATTTTTTCGGTCTGCATAGCCCTCCTCACTGTCGTGAAGTTATGATGAACCAGTATGCCTAGGAGTGTTGAAAGATACCATTTGTTAAATTATCAGTTCTACGGATGAACCCCTATATTAAAAAAAGCACCGTATCATACTCTTTAAGACAATCCTGTGTTTAGCAAAGTTCCTAAATTTTTTCATTCGTTACGCTAAGCTGCCAAGGCTGAAAGTGTTTTGCGATAGGAACTTTTAGGGCCATAGACTGAGCACAAAGGACGCCCAGGTCAGGATCTTCTTCAATGTAAGGCTACCAATGTCATTACCGGTTACATCACGTAATTTCTGCTGTAATCATTGCTTGTTACTCGATGTCGCTATGTTCTTCTTTGCAGAGTGACAACCGCCAATGGACTAAGGACGAGGTCGTCTTCTGCGCACGTACCCAACATTGACCTACCCCACACCAAAACAACTGTCTAAGTCACGTGGTCAACATCGATGAACGTGACTGCTTATATCTTAATTTTAAATATAAAATCACTTTTGTATGTATAAAATACTTTTCCCAATTTGAATAAAATCAAACAGACTTTAAATTGGTTAAAGGAAGTATACAAACATCTCAAAGCGCTTGTTTATTAAACAGTGTTATAGCCTCAAAATCCAATACACGTCGTCTATGATAGTCGCGTTGGCAGAAAAACAGTTCTATTTTGGGACACGGAGACTGATTGTGCGCAGCCAGCGAGATCGCTCTACCTAATATTCACTCTACGCGACCTCCTAGCCGTGGTGTCCTCAGATTATCCGCGACTACTTCCTGTCTCGTTTGTTCTATATCACCGTAAATCACGCAACTACTTTATTAATGTAGGTTTTATTTCCTTTAGGGCAGAGTTCGGGTTCGACACCCGCACATTCCGAACCTGTGATGTTCTGCGAGACTGGAGTTTTACGTTTTTGCTGGCCATTTGCTAACGAAGAATGAAGCGGGAAGCCTATTTACACGCGTCCGCTAGTGACGTATATTTTAAATTTTAGTTGCGGTCAGCTTAGGATCTTTATGTCCTACGTCACAAAAAAGATTTGTTCGCACGTGCGTTATTTTTTAACGGGCTGCAATTCCATCATTTCGGAGCAGCAAGAGGACAAAATTGTTCTAAGCGCCAGTGCATTTCTTACTCCAGGATTCAGTACCGCAATGCTGGAATGTTTTCTGTCGGTAGTATTTGTCAGTTACCGGAAGTCCTGAGTGGGGAAGTCCTTTACTGAGCTCGTACGGCGACAACCACTGTTTCGAGTACATTATTCGTTACGTGTATTTAGAACACTCTGCAACGCAGTTCAAGAGCCAGGTAGACTGGCGCCTTAATAATGGTATAAACATCGTGATAAAACAAGTTCGACATGAAACTAAAAAGCAAGCGCACGTTGTTCAGTGTTTTAAATGTACGTATTTTAAACCATTCCAGCTTTTTCTGTAGTAACCTTAGCTGTGGTTGCTGGGGCGCAAGGGATCTAGGTTCGAGACTCGGTGAGTCTTCCAATTTTCATATATTAACTGAAACTCTTTATGTACACACATCCAAACAAATCTTTGGTTGCACCAACCAAATCCTTGTATAACGCAACCACACGAGAACAACCAAATAATCTGGTTTCAACAACAAAATATTTCATTTCCCCCCATACAAACAAATAACATATTTTGTTGGCTGAAACAATTTTTCTCTCAGTGTAGCAAAATTTGAGTTCCGCGTGTACGCAATTGTCAACCGAGAAAATTTACAGTGTTGAGACTCGCCTATTTCCTACCTCGCCTAACTGGGCGTATTTATGCGTGAACATAACACAAAATCAATAAAAGAAAAGCTAAAGGTGATGATTGNGACCTCGCCTAACTGGGCGTATTTATGCGTGAACAGAACACAAAATTAATAAAAGAAAAGCTAAAGGTGATGATTGCCGAGCGAACCAATATGGTATCTTCTCTACGCTCATGGCGTTCGATTAGCGTGCAATGTTTTCGTCATGCAGTGTGCAATTAAGTNGTAGCAAAATTTGAGTTCCGCGTGTACGCAATTGTCAACCGAGAAAATTTACAGTGTTGAGACTCGCCTATTTCCTACCTCGCCTAACTGGGCGTATTTATGCGTGAACATAACACAAAATCAATAAAAGAAAAGCTAAAGGTGATGATTGCCAATATGGTATCTTCTCTACGCTCATGGCGTTCGATTAGCGTGCAATGTTTTCGTCATGCAGTGTGCAATTAAGTGATGATCCAGTTGCTTTACCAGCAGTTTGTATGGCTGGTCCGACTTAGTTGCGCACTTTTGAAATAAACTCTTGAAAGTAAATTCATGTCTGTATTTGCATACATTTAAACGGACACGCAGACTGGCGTAATCTCCGTAAAGTTGGCAGCTATGCATGGAAAGTGTTACTCTTCTTAACGTTTACATTGCTAAGTTAAAATTTGTGGCCTTAGAAACCATATATTTTATATAATTAACTTCACTGTTACGCTTTATTAATACATGTATAAAATTGCCTGTGCAATGGCAGTGTTAATGTTATGATTGCAGAGTAAAAGTTAGGTAGGGATTTTAAAAGTGCGCAATTGACCACGATTAGCCTAGCCTATAGCATTATTTGGTGCAGTATTTTTATCCTAACGTCGCAGCTATGAGATTATTATATTTTCATAAATAACTGCCTGCAAAAANTATTTGGTGCAGTATTTTTATCCTAACGTCGCAGCTATGAGATTATTATATTTTCATAAATAACTGCCTGCAAAAACATTTCGTGGCCATACTGGAGGTCTCCGAATTAGTGTTCGAAGGAATTATGTCTTGAAAATTTCATTTACGAGTAGTCTGAATTACGTGATCTTTTTGATTATATGTCAAGTATCTTCCTTAAAGCAGCACAAATTTCGAGCACGATGCAAGCCACTTCGAGCTCCAGGTAAGGCCGCCTTAAGTAGGCCCTTTACTTTAACTGAAGCAGCACGATTAGCAATGGAATGGGGTTGGGAAATACCAGCCCCTCCCCCCCTTCCACAAGTGCAGCTCTGCACGATCGAACCCATTTCCCGAATGCGAGTCACATATGCCAAGCGAGAGTTCCCAACACGCTCGACTTTCGACGATAAATTCTCGACTCGAAGGCGTGCGGGTTTGTGCCGGTAAAGGCCAGCGCGATATGGCGTGGGTGCGATTCCTCGCTGAGGCAGTAATTTCCCACGCCCTATGCTACGCCTCTGCCTTTGGAAATTTTGCTAGTGGTTTATGGTCTGACGCGCCTCCATACTGCGGTGGACAACGGCGAACAATCGCAGAATCCCCCCTACCTGCTACTCGGCCAAATGATCTGTCGAGCCAGGGAGGGGCGGGATCCTGGNGCGAACAATCGCAGAATCCCCCCTACCTGCTACTCGGCCAAATGATCTGTCGAGCCAGGGAGGGGCGGGATCCTGGCGCCAACTTAACTATTGAGAGGGGATGATGAACGAGTAGGGGAAATGTATAATCGTTAGCGTTCCTACTACGCGAGCGCGTGTATATCTGCCCGCGCGGTTTTAAGGGAGGTGATATCCCCGCCAACTTGGGTTTACACATACCCCTAAATAACTGAAGTTTCTGATGTAATATTTGAAAAACAAGATTGTCAAGGCCACAGGGAACATTCTTAACAGTCGTCTCGAAATACTTCTAACTTCTTTTTCTCCCATTACTCGATTCACATTATATATATATATATAGTCCATTGACGGTTACTTCCAATTTTTTTCGAAGCCATGCGAAAGTTCTACTTCCAGGATACNGCGAACAATCGCAGAATCCCCCCTACCTGCTACTCGGCCAAATGATCTGTCGAGCCAGGGAGGGGCGGGATCCTGTCGCCAACTTAACTATTGAGAGGGGATGATGAACGAGTAGGGGAAATGTATAATCGTTAGCGTTCCTACTACGCGAGCGCGTGTATATCTGCCCGCGCGGTTTTAAGGGGGGTGATATCCCCGCCAACTTGGGTTTACACATACCCCTAAATAACTGAAGTTTCTGATTTAATATTTGAAAAACAAGATTGTCAAGGCCACAGGGAACATTCTTAACAGTCTTCTCGAAATACTTCTAACTTCTTTTTCTCCCATTACTCGATTCACATTATATATATATATAGTCCATTGACGGTTACTTCCAATTTTTTTCGAAGCCATGCGAAAGTTCTACTTCCAGGATACTCCTCTGCCTCGTGCAAACAAATCTTCACCAAGTCCAGAAAATTACACCAAAGCGACAACGCACCTCGTTCGTGGGGATACTGAGTAATAATATTTTGCATACGAACTGTGTCTTACTAGTATTGCCAACACACGTATTTTTACCCTGCTTTATTCATTTGATTTATAAATTATATATGTTATAATTTACAGATATAATATAAGTAAGAGTTATGTTTATCTTAAAGCAAGGTACTTTTGTGTTAACAGAAGTATAAAACGCGACATATTTAGGAAGCAACAACACACGTCATACGTGGGGTAATTTTTCAAAGGTCTGTTTCAATAAGTGTGAAGAAACCACGAACATGCTATAACCGTAATCCAAGGTTACCTCGCTATTTTATCATTTTGTCACTCACGAGGAAATACGGTTAAAAGTAAAACTGTAAAAACTTAAAACAAATTCTGTTAGGAAGTCTTCTATGCCATGTAGAGTTTTGATTTTTACGTCCGGTCATAAAGTTTAATAATAGAGTTTTGCAAAAAAAAAAAAAATCCAAGATGTATAGGATGTCTCTATATTATGTAACAGCTGAGCACATACATGTTAAACACAAACCCAGGAACCAGCTTCAATTTACACGGATAGGTTAACACTGTACTACGAATGTATGGACACGGCTTCAATGGCCATCTGTGGCCGAGCATTTTCATCCCTTCCCGAAAGGGGTGGAGTCTGTGAAAGAGAGAAGGGAGGGTAATGGTGCTACATTGTATATTTATAGTATTTTCCAGATGCACACTTGTCTCGGTCGAGCATTGGTCGCCCTGGGCGTGACACAATTTCCACATCCACCACCGTGCAGGCACGGAGTAAATAATTACACATAGACGGAAATAAATTTGCGAGAAATTTACGCGATTTTCGAGGGAAATTCAGGAAATTTCCGTGGAAAACAGGGCGTTTTTAGAGGATTTTTGGAAAAATTTGAACCAAAATTTCTACCGTGACGTCAGCACAAGTCAAGCTCAAGGACACAGCCAAGATGATCGTCGTGAAGTCACACCTAATCCAAGATGGCGGACGATCCACAGATCCGCAGGCACAGCCATTTTTCTCGAACCTTCTAAATATTTCGCAGTTAACTTGATATAATAAAAATCACCACCACCACACTCTGTTTAGGACAATTCGGTGTAGATAGAAGCCTTCCCTTGGGTAACCTTTTAACGACTTTAATGATGGGCATTATGAAACTTTACTCTTCACGGTTTAGCCAAAAAAAAAAAAAACACTGACACAGTTGTTAGTTAAAAAATTCGCACACTAACCAGTAACGATTTGAATATGCAACATGTACATTGTAAGCAAATTACTGTACCCTATTTGACCAAAATAATTTGGTTAAAGTATGTAAGTGAATGAGAGAGATAGGCCTATGGCATTTTGCTTCCAAAACTTGGCATGTTTTCTTGACAAACATTAACTAATACTTCGCTATAGTCAATGGCAAGCATAATTTACACTGAGATACGCAAATCAGTTATCTCACTGCCTTTTAAATAGCTGCATAAGATTCTATCCCACCAGTTAACATTTGTGAACGTTTAAGTCTCTTCTGGCGTACCGAAGTTACGAAGGCAACTTTGTATTTTATCTCCATGTGGTGCAGAACTTTTTACAGTTCTGGCTGATTTGCAAACTTAAACTCATGTGCCATCCATTGCATATAAGCCTGCGGAAAATTGCCAGCAATTTACTGACAAAATCTGTGATAGTGTCTTCGTTTATGTACGCATGTGTATGGGTGTAAAATTAGGCAGTATGTTAACTTTCATAGACTATGGATAGCATTCCTACTTTCCTCAATTGCTGTAGCAAAATTTTTTTATTTTTTTTTTCAAATGCCATGATTTATCCTGTACTTTAGAAATTTTCTATTTACTCTTCCCAAAGCAATTAGGCTTGTCTTATAAAGGATTCTTACTATTTACGTTTCCAGGCTAGTTTAAAAGTTGAAACTATTTATTGTGTAAACAGTTCGTTTCCTTTCACAGTTGTTAACAAAACTTAGTGACGAATTAAAGAGTTTTCGTTTCTTAATAAACAAGCTTTTTCCGCGAGAAGAATCAACACGGATCTTGCACTATCAAAATAAAAGAGAATAATTTATAGGGCCAGATGAGAAATAATTTTTTCCAATTAAGTGGAAATTTTACGGACAACAAAATCTCTAGGACTGTTTAAAACTATTTCCTTTCTTAACTTAAAGTACTGGGGTAAGTAATTTATTCACATTGAAATGAAAATTTGTCTTCCGATGTCGGTAAAGAGAAATTAGCGTTGAAATGTAATATTTTTAAAGGCACGTGACTGGCTTTGTTGTCATTAGAACAATTTTTTTCCCACATGCGTCTTAAAAGATGTGTTAGAGCTCACATTTAAAGGTCTCTGTGGGAAAGATTTTCAAGAAACATTAGGTAAATATATGATAACCTTTTACGTGCGTTTACAATTTTCTGTTCTGTAGACGTTCCTGAATGTCTAGTGACTGTAAACGATTGATTCACAAAATTTTGGTTAGATATCCCGCGTACTGAAATTAAATATCGAGAAAATCCGCAACTGTACGGGTGAAAATTATACTAGCAAATTTCGAAAATGATGCACCATAAATTCGCGATTGTTAAGATGACGTCCGATAATTATAAAATTTCTAACAGGCACTCAGTTATTTTGCATAATGTAATAATAAAAAAAATCGTATTTATTATTTATAATTTACGGTTTATATTTTATCGACAAAATGTTAGTGAAATAATTTTGTTTTAATCTATTTTACGCTAGTTGGGTATATCCACGAATGGTAACATATTGCAAGTTCAGGGAGCAGAGTGAAGAGGGGGGGGGGATGTTTTCAGTAAACCAGGCTGAAGTGAAATTGATGTAAAATAGGCAATATTTCTTAACTATTTATCCACACACAACTTTAACGTAGACAAGAAAAATTGCTTCACCATAGTCACTGAAGTACTATTGATCATTACACTGACCGAATTTCTCCGAAAATTCCACTCTCCGGGCTCTGATTGAAGTGTATATCGCCGGTTCACCAATCAGCAGCATTTTTTCACTAACATTTATAGAAACTAGCATTCCACTGAATAAACTATACGGTTCAATTTTGATATAGTGGTACCTCAGCTGATGTCGGTTATTCTTGGGTAACTGATGTGCTCTAAGAGTCACGTTCCAGGTTAACTACGGGCCAATCCTGGCTTTTTCGCAAAGACTGTTACACACTTGTCATGTTCCATAGTAGATGGGAAAAGTTCTTCTACCGAAAGTTCAAAATGAGAACTCTCAGATATCTTGGCGCTGGCGAAAGGGCAATGGATTCGCTCTAGTTTTAAACTGTAACAGTGGCGTAGAGATTACTTTTCCCGTCTTTCTCTTAAGTTTTAAAACACTTTATTTTAACGAAAAACGAACCATTCCCCAGGCCACTTCCGGTTTTCTCACCCACTTCCTGTGTATGAATCTTGAACTTAAGTTGCCACATCTGCTCGTTGAATTACTGAGTTGTGAGAATTTCAGTAAATGATTTTCTCGCCGTTACTTCAGTTTTTTGATCGTTTTTTTCCCACACCTTTTGTACTTCCATTTTTACGATGCCATTTCCGTTTCCCAAGCTTTATTAAGTGACCAGTTACTTTTAAATAAATGTTAAATTAAAAAAAATAGAAACACAATTTTATGAATAAACGTACACCATAATAGAAACTTAAATTGAAACAGAATCGTGATTTTGTGTTATATTCTTGAGTGATGAAAGTAGAATATTTCAATACGATGGTTGGCTTTATATACACATATAAAAGAATCATAATACGTATATACTGTGTGTAGGCTTTATATAGATTATGTTTATTCTGTCTGAGATCGAATTAGTCGTTGTGTAACAAATAAACACATTAATGGCTAGGCTTGCAGAAATACTGGCAGCGACTGGTTAATGATTTCCTTATTGGACGTGCCAAGCAATTGTTTATGGCTAAAGGATATTACGAATGAGGAGCATCTCGTCGTAAACACGCCAATTCGCTCCAAACTCGGCCCCATGAGAGATGCAAAACAGGGCACTTCAATCGCTTCAAAACAGCGCAATTAACACGAGTCTACGTCGCAGTACAGTCGTTTCAAATAAGAAGTGTCTATGCGACCGGAATGCAAGTTATGAGTAAGTAAGTGAAGATATTTGGGCGATGTCTTGAGAGCCGATGAGGGTAAAACGAGGTGAGTATGGAGCAGCGCCAGAATGCCATGGCGGGGGGGACGGGATACCCCCGAGAAAATCCCACCGAGCAGCGGCATCGTCCGGCACGATTCCCACATGCGAAAATCCGGGGGGGGGGGGGGGANAGTGCGGAAGCGACCCTGCCGGGAATCGAACCGGATTCGCCTTGGTGGGAGGCGAGTAGTCTGACCACCGCACCACTGCGGCCCCATTGCGAACGGGACTCGGAGAGCGTGTCGACGTCAGGAGCTATTTTCGCACACCACTTATCAGGGAAGCTGCCCCGCTTCTTCACTGTTGTCGTCGCAGGAAGAATAAACGCCGGGTGCGTCAGCGGTGGCGCCATATCTCTACGCGTTGTTTCACAGAAGAGAGCCGGCTCGGAGTTCCGCTTCACGCACAAGTTGCTCATCTTAAGACAACATTTCAGATTCAGCGCAGCGCCCAACCACCTACGAGGCCGCTTTGTGCGGGGACCGTTGGCACTTATTATTGTTGGCAATGGAGCGTGCGCTCATCTCGCTGCACGCGCAAGAAAGAAGCGCGATGGGGTATTCTGAGAAAGCGAGAGAGAGAGAGAGAGAGAGAGAGAAGAAGCGAGAGACAAAGATAGAGAGAGACAAAGATAGAGAGAGACAAAGATAGAGAGAGACAAAGATAGAGAGAGACAAAGATAGAGAGAGAGAGAGAGAGAGAGGAAGCGAGAGACAAAGATAGAGAGAGAGAGAGGAAGCGAGAGACAAAGATAGAGAGAGAGAGAGGAAGCTAGAAACAAAGATAGAGAGGAACATAAAGAAACAGGGACAGGGAAAGACAGTGACAGGGCACTGAAAGAAAATATTTATTACTGGTTAACAACTACTTGGTTGATGCTTTCCAAGGCGAGATTCTGTTGCTGGTAAATAAACAGATTTTGGTTCACAACAATAGATAGATTAACAAGCTCACCAACATATTTATTTTATGAAAAAAAAAAAAAAATGTTTATTGGCTGCCACCAAATATTAAGTTGGCAGCAATAGCATTTATGTCAAGAATGAAACATTACGCTGTGACTGCAAAACTACATCCGTTATATTCTGCGCGTGCGCACTGGCGTATTGGTAGCGGACACCTTCTGCCTGGCCACGACGCCGTATTTGTCTGTGCTCGTCTCCTTGCTTCACATTACGAAATAACTCCTGGCAGATTTTCATAAGAAATCAGGGATGGATTACATAATTCATTTTTATTACGAGTAAGTAAATGTCACAAATAAATGATCACATTAAATAAACTTTCCTTGCGGTGAAATGTTAAAGCTTTGCCGTGTGTCCTACTTAATAGGTTTGTGCTATTCGCGTGTCCACGTCCAGTTTTTCAACATTGGGCAAGGTGGTGCAGTGGTAACATGTTGAACTCGCAGTCGGGGAGTACCCGGGTTTGATTCGTGGTCCGGCCACCCTGATTTTGGTTTTTAATGGTTGTTGAACCGCACCTACCTACAAAATCCCGCAACCCGCAAAAAATTTTGCGAACCTCACTAACCAGTTTTGCTGCTAGCATCGCAAAATTTTTGCTGCGTCTAATGAACAAATTATTGCCGACCAATAACCTGCATTTATCGGCGACCATAAAATTCCTTTTGTGGTTGCCACTTAATACTTAGATCACAAAGAATCTATGTCTGGAGTTTGGGTACTGAGTTTCCGAATATTCTATATATTGACAAACAAATTTTTTGTCACCAACGAAAATTTTTTTCGTCACCGCAAAACTGTGTTTGAGCGATAGAGAACAGACGCAGGGAGAGAGACAGAAAGATATAAATGGAGGTAGAAGGAGCCAGAGAAAGAGTGACAGAGAGAGAGACGGAGATAGATACGGATGGGAGAATTCCGCAACTTCACTCGAGGACAAGCTGTACTTCGAAACACGTTTACATTTGAGCTGCTCGTGCAATTGGCTTACCGTTTATTGGACACGCCCTGGATGACTCTGAACCACTAACAGGCTTGCAAATAAACGAGGGCGGAATCTCGTGACGGCAGGTGCGAGGTGAAAATGGCTACGCACTGGGGCAGCAGCCAATGGAGAAACAGCTCAGGTTCAAGTATACAAAGGCCTGTTGGGGTCTAGCCTGCGGCTGACTGAACCCGCAGAGTTCTCCCATCCCTAGATAGAGAGAGAGAGTAACAGAGAAAGAGACAGAGCATGTGACAGAGAAGGCTAACGTCCCCACTAATGATTCTCCGAAGCCGATCTGAATTGCTTGAGA
>NQII01002867.1:0-17814 GCA_002778355.1 Clitarchus hookeri
GTTTGACCTCGTACTTCATCTCCCAAACTGGACATTTAGCCTTATCATGAGCCAGGTGCTGACCAGAACAGTGCACACACACAGGTGTATCTGCAGTAGGACAATCTGCTATATCAAGAGGTTGTGAACAAGCAGGGCAGAAAACACTTTTAGCGCGGCAATGTTTTTGGTTATGCCCGAAGAGGAAACACTGAAAACACTGCAACACAGATTTTACACGAGGATTGACTTTGAAGATCTCTTTGTAAATTATGACCAGTAGGTAAATGCTGCCCTTCGAAGGCCAGGCTAACAAGTCGGATATGTACTAGTTCCAATACAGATCCAGTAATCACATATTTGGTTAACTTTTCAATGGAAATGTAATCACATTCCAGACCTTATATTTCACACAAACCAATTTGACCACATTACCACCACCTAATTCCTGCATACTACCCACAACAATCCACAAGCCACTCATCACTCTATGACGACTCACAAATGGATGACTCATAATCACAACTTGAACCTCATCAGGGAGCATGCATATTGCCATAGTGAAAGAGATACTGCATATCACATATAAGTAAATATGCTACTATACTTACTCTGTGAGTTGAACTGCTCAACTTCACAGAAGGAATCGATTATGTATATTGTTTACTTGTTTACCAAAGTACACAAACTTGAATTTGTTAAAGTAATTAAATTCTGCCCAAAGTGACACCTGTTTATGAATCCAGTCATAATATTTTTGTGCGTACAAATGTTTTTAATCGAAAAAGTATTATGGTAAGCTATTTTCGGTTTATGAAGCTTGGTGCAGTAGTAAATCCGTTTTGGTGGTACCCCTGTTATTTGAAACTATTTATCCACTGGGTAGGTCTCAGCCGCGTTCCATTTGGTACTGACAGCAGTTGAAATTACTGACTAACTTTCCTTTACATACTGATTAGTAACTTACGAATGGCGTTGTGGTTCTGGGTTGNGGTACTGACAGCAGTTGAAATTACTGACTAACTTTCCTTTACATACTGATTAGTAACTTACGAATGGCGTTGTGGTTCTGGGTTGGACGTTATTCTTCCGGGTGACGCGCAGGACAGGCAGTCTCAGTAAAAGCAGAAGACACGACATGAAGGCGGTGAATAACGAGCAAGTTACGTTGTTATCTGCAGAAGATGCAGGTGGAAAGTATATTTTCACATTCTTAGATCTCGTAATCAATCTGAATCAGACGAAGATGAATAGAAAAAACCCACCTCTGTTGACATGTTTAGGCCTACCATTGCGTCACCACGCATAACAGACGNGTAAATCCGTTTTGGTGGTACCCCTGTTATTTGAAACTATTTATCCACTGGGTAGGTCTCAGCCGCGTTCCATTTCGTACTGACAGCAGCTGAAATTACTGACTAACTTTCCTTTACATACTGATTAGTAACTTACGAATGGCGTTGTGGTTCTGGGTTGGACGTTATTCTTCCGGGTGACGCGCAGGACAGACAGTCTCAGTAAAAGCAGAAGACATGGCATGAAGGCGGTGAATAACGAGCAAGTTACGTTGTTATCTGCAGAAGATGCAGGTGGAAAGTATATTTTCACATTCTTAGATCTCGTAATCAATCTGAATCTGNTATATTTTCACATTCTTAGATCTCGTAATCAATCTGAATCTGACGAAGATGAATAGAAAAAACCCACCTCTGTTGACATGTTTAGGCCTACCATTGCGTCACCACGCATAACAGACGCCATTATTCCTGCTGAAAACTTTGCTGACAAGTGTTCCACCTTGCGCTACTCAGTGCGGATTTTTACGTGTTGTTTGCTTGTTTTATTGCGTCCGTAAGATCTTTTTTCAATACATAACTGTACAAAGTTATTGGACAAGTCAAATTACAGTATAGTTTATACACAGGACGGACGCGCACACAAACAAACGTCAGATTGCACTTACACACATCATATATTTTCTACATGTGACTCATCTTCCAATATGCGTTCATTTATGAATGCTACTGGCCAGCAGCGCTGTCTGTACCAAGTGGAACGCGATCCTCGTGTTTAGGTAAGAGCTTCCCGACATACAGATTCAGCTTCGGCTATGCTGGCTAAACCCCGGCTTGAGGCCAACATTAAAATAGCTGAAAGGCGGCAGAATTTGTGCTTTTTGATTTGCATTTACTCGCTATAAAACACTGACTGTTTTGTAAATATTGTGAAATTTGTTTCAGTGGATGAAATACAAAATAATTGCGTAAATACGGTGGTTACTCTGTTGTGAACGCGCATTTTCTCATCTCGTCGGTCATATNTGAAATACAAAATAATTGCGTAAATACGGTGGTTACTCTGTTGTGAACGCGCATTTTCTCATCTCGTCGGTCATATAGCAAATTGTTTCAACTGCTATTGCCGAATGGAATAATACATTATGTATGATATGTACTCATTACTCTGTCCTGCAATATGTACGTAATATGCTTTCAATTTTAATGCAATGCCTTAGGACAACTGACAGTGGGTGTACTACGAAAATTAGGCAAATTATTTTATTTCTTGCATGCCCTTTGAGCTAAAATAACCTAAGTGGTGAACATTTCTAGTACATTGTCAGTAAAAATCTACATTAAATCCAATAGACTGTACACAGAAGTTACATTTAAGAGATAATCTTTACATGCAAATTATGTATTATATTTCAGCTAGGTGACTCGCCGAGAACCTTGGCAGAAAACACGTTTTTATTTACAAAGAAGATTACAAGTTATGGCTTTAACTTTGCTCAATTCATCTGTATTATAACCGGGCAGATATTAATGCACAAGTAAATATCCTTCCTGTTATGTAGATTATGAGCATTAAAAGATACAAAATGAATTTGACAGGGGGGAGGGCTATCACTTATGTGGTTTAAAATACAAACACAAAAATGTGCAAAAACGAATAAAACAATTTTAAAGAAAAATTTTGAACGGCTACATAACTGTGAATTCACGAAAAAAAAATTGCATCATTCTATTTCCCAGAGTGTGAGTGCAAAGGCCTGCACCAAATTACCCGCTTCATTTATTTTACGCAAATTGTACATGGAAACACATGCAACGAAGGAGGCAGAGTAGGGCAGATTTTTGCATGAAATTGCAGTTGTATGGCTAAATGGTGGGACGAGAGTAGGGTGGGATNGGAGGCAGAGTAGGGCAGATTTTTGCATGAAATTGCAGTTGTATGGCTAAATGGTGGGACGAGAGTAGGGTGGGATGTTATGGGAAATGACACTTGTAAGCAACAGTGACGTTACTATACCCACTCCTGTCGGTGGTGCATGTACTTACTTAGCGCCAGTGGGAAGTTGGGGCATATGCATTCTTTCGTATGGAAACTTAAGATGAAACATGAATACTGCCGAAGGCTGTTCACTTTAAAGTGTGCACTTTTAAGCCCTGCTTAAGATCTATTGATATGCACAATCTGTCTTCAACAATCTGTAAAATGAACGTTGCCATGGGTTTGATCTGTATCCATGCATCAGTCTAGTGAACCAAGGACATTATTACTGTTGTAAATATTTTACAAATCTGTTTATTTATATATTTATATGAATTATATAAACAGAAAGCAACATAAATAATTTCAATACTCACAAATGTGTAACTAACACATTTTTAATTCAACATTAAGATGTGGAATTACTTTCCTTCCGTCGTAACCAACTTAACTGGGCACTTGCCGGTCAGTGAGAGCGTTAAAATATCTGTATGTGGGGGCAGTGGAATTTTTCAAATGTTGATGTAAAAATGTGGTAATTATTCAGAGTAGTGGCTTTTCTGTAAATAAAAGAAAAAATCATGGAAAGTGGTATATTTCCACTCTACTAATTACACAGAATACGAATTTACTAGGGATAATAACGTATTACCAATACAAACCACAAATACGATAGTGGGGAGGGCTATGAAGATCAGGGACATTGTGGGGTAAAATCACTAAAAAATACCTCAATTTAACATTTGTCCACCCAATTTCGTAATATGTGCCCACTTAATCTAACTCAACCTAACCCCACGATGAGTGAATCGCTATTGTACATTTTTTATCTAACCTAGGATTGTTGGGTTTTAATATAATCTACGATTTTAGGGATTTAAAGTAACAGTAAAACACACCCGAAGTATATGAATTAACACACCGAGGTAGGCGGCGGGTACAATTCCACTGTNGGAGGCAGAGTAGGGCAGATTTTTGCATGAAATTGCAGTTGTATGGCTAAATGGTGGGACGAGAGTAGGGTGGGACGTTATGGGAAATGACACTTGTAAGCAACAGTGACGTTACTATACCCACTCCTGTCGGTGGTGCACGTACTTACTTAGCGCCAGTGGGAAGTTGGGGCATATGCATTCTTTCGTATGGAAACTTAAGATGAAACATGAATACTGCCGAAGGCTGTTCACTTTAAAGTGTGCACTTTTAAGCCCTGCTTAAGATCTATAGATATGCACAATCTGTCTTCAACAATCTGTAAAATGAACGTTGCCATGGGTTTGATCTGTATCCATGCATCAGTCTAGTGAACCAAGGACATTATTACTGTTGTAAATATTTTACAAATCTGTTTATTTATATATTTATATGAATTATATAAACAGAAAGCAACACAAATAATTTCAATACTCACAAATGTGTAACTAACACATTTTTAATTCAACATTAAGATGTGGAATTACTTTCCTTCCGTCGTAACCAACTTAACTGGGCACTTGCCGGTCAGTGAGAGCGTTAAAATATCTGTATGTGGGGGCAGTGGAATTTTTCAAATGTTGATGTAAAAATGTGGTAATTATTCAGAGTAGTGGCTTTTCTGTAAATAAAAGAAAAAATCATGGAAAGTGGTATATTTCCACTCTACTAATTACACAGAATACGAATTTACTAGGGATAATAACGTATTACCAATACAAACCACAAATACGATAGTGGGGAGGGCTATGAAGATCAGGGACATTGTGGGGTAAAATCACTAAAAAATACCTCAATTTAACATTTGTCCACCCAATTTCGTAATATGTGCCCACTTAATCTAACTCAACCTAACCCCACGATGAGTGAATCGCTATTGTACATTTTTTTATCTAACCTAGGATTGTTGGGTTTTAATATAATCTACGATTTTAGGGTTTTAAAGTAACAGTAAAACACACCCGAAGTATATGAATTAACACACCGAGGTAGGCGGCGGGTACAATTCCACTGTCCTCTGCCAATTCAGCTTTCCATGATTTTTTGTTTTATTTACAGAAAAGCCGCTACTCTGAATAATTACCAAACGTCCAAGTAACACCCACCATATAGCTGAATATTACGCATAGAAGCACTCGTTCTTACACCCTCCATTTTTAAATCGCAAACCTTTGTACGGTTAGATTCGGACGTGTGCAACACACACACACACACACACACTATGAACCGCACTGTCTCGCATCTAAACTGCAACTAACATATGGTGACGTCTACACATCCACAGCCAATAAGGTGACAGCGAGATGTGCATTTGTTTACGTTACTACAGCATTACTTCACCAAACATCATGGCGTCCGACGTAAACAAAGCAGACAAACTGCTCGTTCTTTTATCTGTTTTGTTTAGTACGTTCTACTTATTTCACCAATATGCCCTCCTCAATATTAAAAAGGTAAGCTGTGCAAAACCCATTATTGCTACTTTTGTGGGTCTAGGACGTTTCCTTCAGAAAAGCTGCTACTCTGAATAAGTACCCAAAATGCTTAAATAACCGTGAACAGCCTCTATGTCCCCAACCAAATGCACATTGGTAGGCATCCAGGTAATACTCTCTGTGTAGCTGACTCGAATCCCCCAAGGCAACCACGCATTCATTTTCCATTTGTGAATCCCAAGTATTCGCATAGTTAGACTAGGAAAATGCAGATAGTGAATGCATTAAAACTCCTCTCACCGTGCACCTCACTAATTCTGAACCAGAAGCTACCTCACCTGAAATTTCCCACGCTAATGCTGATTAGCCGTATCCACAGTCGAGGGCAATATGGCGGCTTGTGGAAACAATGACGGGTAACAACCATTCCGCCTCTAATTTTTTTTCTTCGCGAAACACACAGTGTACTTCAAAAACACATACTTCAATTTTAGTTAGCGTTTGTACATCAAAAGAATACACACTCAACCCACTTCATGGCATTTTATATAAACAATAAGTTTGTCAATGGGGGAACATAAAATATTTTTTTTTGCACTAATCACAAAACATTTAATGCAACCACATATTTGCAACTGGGGAGGACTAGTAGAAGTAAAATACAACGCAATTAATTAGAAGAAATGTTTTGTTTGCATAACCCCCTAGTCTATATAATTACCACTGTGTGACTTTAAGACGGCACAGCAAGCATATATCTACTAACAATGCACCTGTAGTAATGTCAGTAGCAAGAAACGGGACCTGTTTTTATACTCACCGATTGTTGTGCTATCCTTTGTAACAGTATGTAAAACCATTTCAACTCAACAAAGTTAAATTATTACTTTGTTGCAGTTATCTTAATAAAAACACCCTGACGGTAACGAAAGATAATGGATTGGAGAGATTTGGAAAGCACTAATATCAGTCTTTAGCACTTGTGAGAATAACATGCCATGAGATAGGCGACCACCCAGTTGATCACTCAACCACCAGGCCCTCTTCCAATGAATCTGACATATATTATGGGAAAACTCTCACTTTACATGTAAATAACACACCCTGAGACCTACTCAGTTTACCTGAAGTGTAACGGTAGGTTTTACCTGCGCTTTTGTGGTTCACCATACATTTTACACTTCAACCGAACCCCTACAACTCACCCAACATTCTATGTTTATGCAGTACTCTGATTTGCTTAATTTGGCTTATTCAATTAGAAATAACATATGTTATGTGCATAATCAATGTTTTTAAAGATACAGTAAAAATCTCACAGCTTTAAAATTCCTGGCAGATGTAATATCATTAACGATATGTTTGGCATAAAATACTTTTCCTTATTAAGTATCAAATTTCAAGACCCTTTGTATCAAGATTCTACTACAATAATGTTCGACTGAATATTGAATGCTGTCATGATCTCATCAGCAAGTTTCATTGAACTTCATTACCACATAATTTACTTCATAGCTCTCATGCCGTCCAAGAGTGGTAAAGTGATACCTTCCGATCAATGGTTGAAATCCTTAACGTGTTTTACATGATCTTGCTTGTGTCACGTAATGTGGAACTCTGATTACTGTTACATTTGTACAAACCACAAAAGGAACAAGACCATTCTAATATTGCATCCATTCATACATTTATAGTTGCTTTGGAACTAATTTTATAACCTTTGAAGAAAACTGGNTCACGTAATGTGGAACTCTGATTACTGTTACATTTGTACAAACCACAAAAGGAACAAGACCATTCTAATATTGCATACATTCATACATTTATAGTTGTTTTGGAACTAATTTTATAACCTTTGAAGAAAACGGATGAAAATACTGCGTCGAACTATGAATGCCGGTCACAAAAATATTCCAGTTACAGACATTCACTGTTAATAAAAGACATTGAACTTTCTGACCACAGTTTCTGTGATGCTGTAAGTGAAGTACGGTATGCGGTCCCCTCGCAGCAGACCTGCAGTTTTCGAACGCAAATACTGATCAGCCGTCCCCCTGATTGCTGGCAGTGGCACGCGGCTGTCTGGTGGCTTGTAGNAAATATTCCAGTTACAGACATTCACTGTTAATAAAAGACATTGAACTTTCTGACCACAGTTTCTGTGATGCTGTAAGTGAAGTACTGTATGCGGTTCCCTCGCAGCAGACCTGCAGTTTTCGAACGCAAATACTGATCAGCCGTCCCCCTGATTGCTGGCAGTGGCACGCGGCTGTCTGGTGGCTTGTAGGTGGCCTGAAGGGCCAGGAGTAATTTGGGAAGTCTCATCTGGGACTTCCCACACGGTACTGTACCGGTATGGACTGTGGTGCCACTAACTGCGAATGGTGGAGCCATTTTTTTATCGCCGGAATCTTCCTGTTTTCGTTTTTGGCGCAGTTGTTCGCGCTGTTTGTGGTTCCGTATAGTTTCAGTCTCCATTTCTCCGAATCTAGGTTGAATGTGGGGTTGTTGGGGGTGGTTGGTTGCAATAAGTTTTTTTTTTGCAGCCACAGGTGTTGTAGTGCTGTTCCCTTGCACTTGTCTTGCGCCGGGCTGGGGTTTTGTTGGCCGATGAGGAATTCTCGCATCCCAGGAGCGCACCCGTCAGCCATCGTGTCCCCAACCGACTCCGGTCCCAGGCGGGTAGGATGGGGGAGAGGATAAACAGTTTGAGAAATTCCGGGAGTGTGTGTTGTTTAACTAGAAGTGTGCCTAATAATAACGGTGCAGTGCACTGTGGCCGCTGACCCGCTAGGGGCTAGTTGACCAGTTTCTTGGCCGACCATAATACCCATACATCCCCTAGACCCAGCATGATGTCAGAATCTTATATATATAGTTGAGCTTAACCAATATTTTCAAGTATCTGTGACAACTGTTATTGCGACACACAAATATCTGTGACATATATCTGCTTTTTTGTCAGAGTAAAAAAAATATATATATTTAAAAAAAAAAGGCACAAATGTAAAATTGGTAATGACAGCATTACCAGTTTTTTTTTACATCTGTATTAAGTTAAATTTACAATAAAGGTTCCTTTTGTGAGGTTTTATTATTTTTCAAGGTAATGGTACAATTTCGTCGTTACCGNGTTAAATTTACAATAAAGGTTCCTTTTGTGAGGTTTTATTATTTTTCAAGGTAATGGTACAATTTCGTCGTTACCGGACCTTGATGGAGTTCGCCAGACTAGGACTAACAGTAACTATAAATGAGTCAAAACAAAGTTCTGTTTGTCAAAAATAACATAAAAGTACATATAAAATATTTTGGTGTATTTATTAGCAACTAATGTTTTGCAGACTATCTATAAAAATATAGTAAGTCGGGTCAAACACAATTAATGTAAACCTGATGGAATTCAAGTGAAGAAATTTATACAGTTTCAAAAGAAGCCGTGGTTACTTATTGAATACTTTGTATAAAGCAGAAAGCTGCCATCTCTTGGTAATTATGCAAAGCTAGATGTGACGTGACATTTTACAGGCCTGCTGAAATAATCTGTGACAAAGGCAGCAGCTTCGCTTGTCACACGTCATTTCACAAGCTGTGAATCCGTCATGCGATATCTCAGTCACAGATATTTCAATGACATGTCACAGATATATCTTTGGCAAAGAAATATTTGTGACCAAGTTACAGGCTGCGGCTGGATTTATCTGCCATCTCTACTTGTGTCTTTAAACACTTATTTCATAATTCTGTCAAAGACGTTCAAAAAGTTCGTTAAAAGTTTCTTAATATGTTGGCTGTACAAGAATACGCCACGTTTATATGTACGAAAATAACGCGTGTAACAAGATTTTTGAGTGCTTTGTTGCAAAAATTCTAGCTTCAAATTAATTGTGAAAATTTTAACGTCCCCAGGAAATACTATTTAAAACTCGTGACTTCTTGTTCTTAAATTTTTTTTACACCTATTTCAGAAATTTATGCAGCTTACAATGCATTTATCATTTGCAAATGTTTGACAATCTTGCATAGAGTCCATCCAGGCAAAGAACATTGGTTCTGTATGCTTCGTAAAAATGTGTATCTTGTTATGTAAATCATTATCATATTATCCAGAAATGCATTTTACATACCTTTTTTAATAATAGGTTTAAAATTATTCTTAAAAGTTTATCTCAAATTTTACTTGTTTACTTTATTCAAAAATGTAAATTCATATATTTCCTCTTCAAATTATATTCGTTTGCCTTTTATTAAATTTAATACGAGCTTTGTTTAATATACAGAGATCAAAATCACCCCACGATAAAACAACACACACTCCACATAACCTCTGTTACATACTCAGCAAAATGGCTTCTTGACTTTGAATTTGAGCTCGACTTTAACTTTGACAGAGCCATTGTGCAAATTCCATAAGAAACAACATGTCGGAAAGCAAACGTAAAGTCAAATCGTAAAATAAAATATTTAATTTTCAGTTGTGTAAAGGCCTTTACATTGAAGGGAATCTAAACAAGTAATGCTGGAATAACAGAATCAATGTATTTGTTTTGAAACCGATACCATTTTGCTCGATACCTTGCAGTTTTAATTTTTATATGTTGCCAACACTTGCACGTGTAAGAAATAGAGATTTGCCTTATTATTTGAGATTTTCTTCCGTTATGTGTACAGAAGTAGTTAAGTCATTTTCCGGTTGCTATGTTCATTTTTAATAGCGCACATAATATTTTCCTTTAAGTAAGATAAATTTTCTATACTTATATTAAAATTTGGTGGCAAGTAACTTTAAATAATATTAGCAGCATATGAATAAACCGAGATATAGTAAATAAACGATAAAGAAAGTGATGTAGCAGAACCAGCCTTCAAAGTTTATTTGTTTTGAGCTGTATACTTATTTATTTTTGTCAGTAATTTAACGCCACTACTCTAAGGAATAGCTTGTATTGTATTTCAGGACATCACCTCAAAATTATTATTAATTAAATTTATTTGTNGCCACTACTCTAAGGAATAGCTTGTATTGTATTTCAGGACATCACCTCAAAATTATTATTAATTAAATTTATTTGTTTTCACACGTCTTTACAGTTCTGTTATAGTTTATTTTCTGCTTTGGCTGGTCTCACTTATCTGTGGAAGTGTTAATATTTTATTGCAGTTTTCTCTATGTACATTACCTGGTGTTATCAATAAAATTTAGCCACGGAGAAATTTACCTAATTAAAGACTGATAATTATGTATTACGTCTCAAAAAACGCCTCATATCTGGTATTTTCCCAGTTTTAATTAGCGACATCCTGAGAACCCCTCTTTAGACGTCATGTAGAGTGGTTCGACATAATGTTTGCTACAGCGAAATCGTCATAAATTGTGCTTAAAACCACCCATCATAAGCCAGGAAGGTGTTGAGAGGCGCCGTAGTGATTAAATATGTGGGGCATGTCTAAGAAGAGGCCTGAAACTGCATTGATTCTAGTTTTTGAGTGCGCTGCTAGAACAACTTAAGTATGAATACTTATGGGTATGATTCAGCATTGACAGCAAACTGTTGTATATATTTGGAGTATTAATTTTATGGAACAATTTGGCTACTAAATTTTTAAGTTAAATTGTGGACGTAATTTTTTTCAGAAATTTAAATGAAGGGCATGGCTTATTTAAAGAATGTTAACCAGGGGCCAGTGGATTGAGCATAATGAACTGATTAGATTGCCATGATCTACAGCCGAGCATAATGAACTGATTGGTTTGCTGAAATTAATTTTGAGCCAGTCAACGAAATTAATTTCTCACTTAAATTGCTATCTTGTCTGGCAATTTTAGCACATATATGATTTAGATTTAAGATATCATACACTTAATTTTCTTTCAATGACAGCATTTCTGATTTGATATTTTCATTTATTTTCTGAATTGTTTAAATATTATTTCATCAGTAATTTCAATTTTCATGCAATTTCTTCAGCTTAGTAACACTTCATTTTTGATAGATAATGAGTCTCATATGTTTTGTGTAGTGTTAGAAAGTAGTTTGATTTGTCTTTTTCAAGGGTATTTCATTTGGAAGAAAGTGTTTTTATCAAATTGTATGAAAAATTTATCTTTGCCCTTGTCTACATTTTTGAAGTGCCATAGCTCATGTATGTCCTGAACATAGATGTAAAATTCTCAAAAGATTGCTTTGAATGTATTTGAACAATAGTACTGATCACTTACCTGCTTTGGACATGAATATTCTGCAATCATTTCATTATTATACATTCAAGGGTAAAAAGTACTTTAACCATGCTATGAATTTAACAAAGGAATTGGCGTCATTACGCAACAGCTAGCCGCAGCGAGCAAAGAGGAAATAAGTGGCGTCTTGGAAATCCTGCTTTGCTTTACACACACGCCCAAAATAAACCTACATATCTTATTCTCTGTTAAAATCAGTCTTTCACATTTGTTTCTTATTATTTTCCACACACTAATACAATTTACTACAGAGTGACACAACATATAGTAGTGCACCAAGCATACCTCACTACTCACATGAGCGGCACACGTGGAGGCCTGTTGAAATAAGTTCATGCGATGAGCAATTTGCCTACAAGAGAGCTTTATTTTCTCCGTAGCTCGGTACATTTGTTACGCGACACCAACCAGCACGGAATGGCTGATGACATTTGCACAACTATTAGTGTGCCAGGAACACNGTACATTTGTTACGCGACACCAACCAGCACGGAATGGCTGATGACATTTGCACAACTATTAGTGTGCCAGGAACACCTAACTACAGCGAGGAAATGCCAATAAAAATGTTGTGAAGAATATTATTTCTGGAAACATTATTGAAAAGGTTCCTGTTGAAATGTAGTACCCTGTAACAGTACCCCATTGACTGTAGAAATGTTTATGCAGGAAATGGGTCTTAATAGCAAATTTGAGGAACAAAATCGTTGTTTTGATGCAACTGATACAATAAAATGGCCTGACACTGCACCAAGTCGTGAATAAAGTGATATTGGCAGAAAGGAGGGATATTTTAATTTTCTCTTAATTATCTGGCAACATAACCTGCGATGTGATAACACGAGTGTTGTGTTTTCCCATGTGCTGTGCAAAAAATTGTTTAATTTCAAGAAGTATTTGTCCTGAAACCTGGTAAGAACTCCATTCCACTTCTGAATTTTTCATCTTGGTTTAATTGAAATGTTGTGGGTTTGCTTTAAATTAATTACAGAGAACACTATTTCACAATGATGTGAAAGTGACAGTTCGCATCTTTGGAAATGGGAATGATTTTGCACCATCGAACTTCGTGGTACAAAGTCACCTCAACTAATTTCGTGACACACTGACATTTGAAAAATTTCTATACACCTCCTTTTCTGTTAATTTGCTTTAAAAAAATGTTGACCATTTTTTCAACTGTTTGTTGAAATTTTCAGGTGTTCAGGAAAGATGCCGACAAAGTTTCAACGAAAACCAGGCAGCAAGAATTACAAGGATTACACTAAAGATACCCTGAGCATCTGTATTGAAGACATCAGGGCAAGCAACATCACTCGACTAGAGGCAGAGTTGAAGTCTGGGATTCCCAGAAGAATATCAACTATAATCTGCAGAGCAAACACCAGAAAAATGGGATTCCCAGTTACTACATCTGACTTGGTGGCTGTTATAGCTTGCTATTTGAAAAACAATGGTAGGAAAGTCAGCAGATTCAAAGAGGGTGTATATCCGGGCTCTCATTGGGTGAACGGTTTTCGTGGAAGGCATAAAGAACTGTGGATGAGAGTTGCTGCAAATGTAAAAAAAAAAAGCTGAGAGCAGGACTGTCGCAAGAAATGGTACATGAGTACTTCAGTAATCTTGAAAGAGTTGGAGGATGTTCTTGAAACTCATATCTTTAACTTCAACGAAACGAACCTCACAGACGACCCACCCTGGTCAATCCAAAATCATCACAAGACGTGGAGCTAAACATACACACATAAAATTCTCAACTCATCCAAGTCCTCAGTATCTTTGATGTTTTGTGGGAGTGCAGTTGGAGAAATTCCCCTAAGTAGTGTATAAATATAATCATATTCTATCTGGGTGGTTCGATGGAGCAACCTTTACTGCTTGGATCAAGGATTTGGTGGTTCCTCATCTCTGCAAATTGCCTGGCAAAGAAGTGCTCGATAGGGATAACCGTGCAAGTTATTTCTCGATTAGTGCGAACTACTGAACAAAAACAATATTCTCATTTGTTTGCCACCGAACACCACGCATATCACACAACCACTTGACAAAGAAGTTGTTAGACCTGTTAAGGCCATTGGGCGAGCAATCCTGTTAAGTTGGAAAGAAAGAAACAAACTCAGGTGGCAAGGATACAACAACTGACAAACAGTATTTTCCATACCTGCTGGAAAAGCTGTGGGATGCTGTAACCCCGCAAATTGGGAGAAACCTAAAAGCAGGTTTAGAAAGCTGTGGAATCGTGCCTATTGCACAAGATAAAACAATGCGATTTGTGGATAATCCTGAAGTTGACAATGAATCTTTGCCTACTCTTTTTATTGAAGCACCCGAGAAAAAACGACAAGAATGGACTGGATTACCAAAGCCTAGGAAGCGGAAACTGTGATTAATGTGGTGCCTGGAACAAGTGTGGAAGGTGTGCTCACAACAGAAGATGATAGTGTTGTGACAAGTTCTGCTAAACATTATGCAAACAACAGAGGAAATCTTTGACTCTTGATGAGGAAGAAGAAAATGAGGAGGAAATTCCAGCTTTAACCAACAGCAGCTCTGAAGATGAAACTATGGAGCANTTGATGAGGAAGAAGAAAATGAGGAGGAAATTCCAGCTTTAACCAACAGCAGCTCTGAAGATGAAACTATGGAGCAAATGGCTGCACGATTTGAACAGGACGAGAAAGAATTCAACACTTTCATCAACAGTGGAGGGCATGACAATCTGACCTTAAAGAACATTAACAAAATTGTTGGCGAGAATGTCATTCTCTATGAAGGTTTTTTCTTTCTTGGAAAAATTACAAATATTTCAGGTAAAAAAGTCACTGTTTAACACTACAAAGGTCGCGCCAGATCTGAGAGTTCCACCAAGAGGTTTTGGTTTTGCCCCCAGCTTTTTTCCGGGGACCTCCCCCCTCACAGTATCCTCCTGTCACTTTGGGTCTCATGTTTATGTTTAGTCAGTCNTTGATGAGGAAGAAGAAAATGAGGAGGAAATTCCAGCTTTAACCAACAGCAGCTCTGAAGATGAAACTATGGAGCGAATGGCTGCACGATTTGAACAGGACGAGAAAGAATTCAACACTTTCATCAACAGTGGAGGGCATGACAATCTGACCTTAAAGAACATTAACAAAATTGTTGGCGAGAATGTCGTTGTGTATGAAGGTTTTTTCTTTCTTGGAAAAATTACAAATATTTCAGGTAAAAAAGTCACTGTTTAACACTCCAAAGGTCGCGCCAGATCTGAGAGTTCCACCAAGAGGTTTTGGTTTTGCCCACAGCTTTTTTCCGGGGACCTCCCCCCTCACAGTATCCTCCTGTCACTTTGGGTCTCATGTTTATGTTTAGTCAGTCNCAGCTTTTTTCCGGGGACCTCCCCCCTCACAGTATCCTCCTGTCACTTTGGGTCTCATGTTTATGTTTAGTCAGTCCCCTTGCCTCGTATACCTCCTGTCTCCTGGAGCCCCTTGGATCTGCGAGATCCCACGCGACCTAATTTGTGAGTATTGATGATTTCTCTGATTTTTATTTTTTCATGTAATAATATGTACCTACATTAGTGTATTATTTTTATATCATAATATTTGCAGTTGTATAATTTACTTATAAAATACGGGGACTGGATCCTACAGATTCATTGCGACCTTTCATCATATATTTCTTCCTCGTCACTTTTTATTGTTATTTTCTCCCCGTTCATGTGACTTATTTATAGCAATGAACCCACGCCATGCACTTCAACTATTGCAAGAAAACCTGTGTATGACGTAGATGATGAGGATTATGACACGGATGCCTCAAGACAAATACAATATCTAGAAGACTCGAACTCGGAGCAGAGTGACACCGAATCGGACTCTGATGGAGAGGAAGATGGAGACTTTTTCATTTGCNCTCGGAGCAGAGTGACACCGAATCGGACTCTGATGGAGAGGAAGATGGAGACTTTTTCATTTGCAACTGGAAAAATGGTAAAAAGATTGTAGAATCTTTTTCTTGGAAGAAATCTCCTTACACAGAAAACTAGTTCACATCATTTGCTGGTGAGACTTCCAGGTTTTATTGGGAGGGCAAAAAACATTGAGAGTATTGTGAACACCTGGCACTGTTTTTTCAACGTTAAGATGTTGGACGTGATCGTCACCTACACAAATTAATACATTGGCAGTGTACGTGACATTTTTTCTCGGGAAAGGGATGCAAAGCTTACTGACGCAATAGAAATAAAAGCCTTTATTGGGCTGCTGTACATTGCAGGAATGCATAAAGCAGGGAAAACTAATCTTGACGATCTGTGAGACTCAAATAATTTATTTGGGAAATGGTAATAGTGAAATACGACGTTGGCTATTCCTGAGACAGCTTGGGATTGAACTAATGAAGGTCAATTAGTGAGGCGAATGCTGGCATCACATTTACCTTCAACCATTGGTATGAGGATTAGAGAAATTTTACCAAGACACCTACAACCTGCTAGCAACAATGAACCCAGATCGGCTGAAAGCAACTCGTCTAAAAGAAAGCGTTGTTGTCCCTGCCTCGTAACGAAGACTCAGTAAGTATACACGTAAATCACGTGGCCAATACTTGTGCTTTCAGCACAGTGCATTTGTATGTATTGATGGCTGCAATACAAATGTACCAATGGAAGACGAGAGTGATGATTAGCTAGCATACTNAGTGCATTTGTATGTATTGATGGCTGCAATACAAATGTACCAATGGAAGACGAGAGTGATGATTAGCTAGCATACTTTCAAAACGCTACCACCTACTTTCTAGTCGTTAGTTACCTAATCCCAGCATATTATGTGACTGTGCTAGTCTGCTTCGACAAGTTCGTAATCTATTGTGTTTTTTTTCTTTCTTAGTTTCAATTATTTTGTTAATTCTTTTATGATGTACAGACAATTTTTGGGTTAGTTGAAATATCACGAAAATCTGTTACACCAATATTTAGATTCCTTGCTTTTTTCTTATATATTTATCTCTATTATATATTTCTTATATACATTTCCGTAACAAACAGAAAATGATGAAGTTTTAATGTTTGATTTTATGTACTGATGTTTTGCATACCTAACAAGTTAGTCAAGTTTGTTGTTCCTTACGCAAAAACTTGCAAACATGTAAAAAAAAATTTTTAATATATTGTTTTTACAAACAATCTTACTTTTTTCTTCAATAAATCATTAGGAAACCCATCCCATATCTTATTCTACCAATTACATAAGAAATTCCTTCGTATTTTAAATTAATAAATATATTTGTTCAGGTGGATCTCGCAGATCCATCGTGACTTTCCAGGTGACTCTAGGGGCGCGACCTTCGAAGTGTTAAACAATGGTAAAAACTATGAAAGCCTGGAAGTGGCCCACCTCTGCAGATGAACTTGACTATGATTGGGAGGAGTTGTTGGGTGGGACAGAACCTCCCAAACCTATTAATAAATTATGAGTTAGTGAGTTGATATTTTAGGTTTTCCTTCTATGTTTTCTAAGAGAACTTCCTGGTTGTAGTGGCAATACAAACAGTTAAGAGTTTAGCAAAAAATAGTTTTTGCAGTTTTTTATTTTTTGTGTAATTAAAGTGAAATGTGATAAGGGCCCAATGAAAGAGTCTCACAGAATTTCTTGAGAGTTGACATTGCATGTAAGCCCATTTTCTGGCTTTTGTTAATGGTGAAAAAATTATGGTGCAAAGTCACGTAAACTCGGTTGACATTGCACCATGAAAAATAAAAATTATATAAATTAAAGTATATAAATATTTTTGGACAGGTGACTTTTGAATTAACTGTATGGTATATATATAGAAGTGTGAAAATTTAAATATTTATTTATTACAGCAAAATTTGCAATGAATATTGGAAGTGTAAAATTTTGGTGCAAAGTCAGGCCATTTCATATGGAA
>NQII01002867.1:17837-97775 GCA_002778355.1 Clitarchus hookeri
GGGGTATATATGTGTGTATGTATGTGTATGTATGTATGTATTAAGCCCCTGAGTTATTCTTCATGATTACTAAAAAATTATGCATTTTGATACATTCTTAATTAATTTGATAATTGGGAAATTCAGCTGGCTTTCTGAAGAAAAATGGCTTTTGTGTTTTAGGTGCACAGATGTTTAGGTCAAGCATGCTTCATATTAGAAATGATGAAGGGTAGCAGCATCCATTTACAAGGATACATGTCTATCAAATATATGAATTTCAGTTTCTATCTGAAATATAATTTAGTTCCATTGTCTTCCCCATTCAGGAGTTGATTAGGATGGAATAAACATTAAAATGCTATTTTGTGAAATAACTGTATTTAGGTTATCAACGACAAGTGGATGACATGGCCTTCTGGACAATTAACCAATAATGTTCCTATACATGCTGAACCCTAGAAATAATCCGTATTGTACAATAACACTGTAACAAACACTCCAGTTCTGACATCATGTCAGCTTGTCAATCCCCGAGACAAGTGGCAGGCACGAGACTTCCACTTCGTGTGCTACCGTTTCAAGTCGTCTATACGTGTAACTCATTTCACCTACATGCCTCATAAATTACAATTTTGCGTAAACTTTGAACAACTGTTATGGACAAATGATATTTGGGCTTTGTTTTGATGTCACCTCAAACTGCCAGGTACTTTCTTCTTTAATTATCGCACAATAACTTGAATGACAGGTAGAACTGGAAAAAGGATGTTGCNAAACTGCCAGGTACTTTCTTCTTTAATTATCGCACAATAACTTGAATGACAGGTAGAACTGGAAAAAGGATGTTGTCTGAGGGTGTTTCTGGCGTAAGTTTTCACATAAGATAAACAATTTCCATCAAAACAGTTAAAAAAATATATTTTTTTTTAAAGTGCTACACTTCCACAAACACAAGGTAAGCACCAATTGTTTTTCCCACCGCAATATGGTGACTACGCAGTGCCCACTAGCTTCAAAGCTTACTAAAGCAAATATAAGTCTCGCCACCTCCTGTCCTCCTTAGCTCCATGTTTCTAATACAATTATAGAAAATGTGACCCATATGTAACTTTGACAATTTTGTATTTCTTCCAGGTGTTTGTTTACTAAGATATTCATTTTATTTACAACAGAAATTTTTCTTTCAATAAAATTTACGTCTTTTCTATTATGATTTTACAATTTTTTTCGTTAAATACAACACTTATCTTCAATACATTCTAATTTTACAAAGTTTTCTGAATTAAAATTATATCTCTCTCACATAAAAAAATTATATACAATTACCTCACTATCCTATTTTGTATATGGTCTCTTTATTTTTTTTTTTTTTTTTCTTCCTACTTTCTACCTTTTGGCTCCTTTTCTTTTCCCTTGTTACTTTTCTCATACAGCACTTAGATTTTTCTCTTTTCATTCCTGACCCAACGTTAACTCTTTTTTTCTGGTTTTGTGTACCTCAAAAAAAATTGCCCCGCTTGTTTTTTTTCAATTTTACCCTATGTTTGGTTCTGTTTTTCATTTGATCCCCTCTCTCCCCTTCCAATTATTGATTTTTCTTTCTAACCTTGTGTGTACATTCACAGTTTACCCATCCCATTTTCTTACTTCTTACCTTATTTTTGAATTGTTATTCCTTGGACCCACAATGAGTTCAACCTTTCTTTACCCTAGTTTCTTAATTGTATTAATCCCCAATTATTTACAAAATTTTTCTCCACTACCCTTTCAAAAACCAGACTCTCATTTGCATACAACATACCTGTATCATCTATTGATGCAGAATCCTGTTTATACATTACATCATCTTTACATTTCCCTTCCCTCTCTTGTTTATTTACTTCAACACCCTCATTTTGTCAAAATTTTTTGTAATCTAAATTTTGTTTCCATTTCCTATGATTTTCTTTAATTTGTTCTACCAGTATGAATTTTCTGTATCCCTACTGATATTTGTAATTCTGCTTCATTAATTCTATTTTCAAAACTTTCTAATTTGTCTTTCAACTGGTCACACCCCATTTCAATTTTTTTCTAGCCCTCATTAACTGTTTCATTTTTTCGTTAATGACCTCGTTATCAGTTTGCATTTTTCCCTTAATGACCTCACTGTTGTTGAGAATTTTTTTCTTGCATTGTGTTAATTTTTTTTAAGGTTTGCAATTTTTTCTGCATGGCTTCAAGTTTTTCACAAATCAAATTTTTGTCACAGAGGTACTTACAAACTTTTTTCTTCTTGCTCAAGCCCTTGTGCTTTCTGGAATTGCTCGATGTACCGCACTGAGGAAAATACGTTTATCTTCTGTCAACGCATTTTTGAAGTTCTGAGCATGCCTCAGGTTACAGCATTCCAGCACAAACGACGTCTTCAATTGTAGCAGAAGATTCTTTCTAGGGTGTAGTCCTTCCCTTTGCCGAGTTCACAACTCCTAAGGCTCTAGAAGTTCCCGACGTTCTACAAGTTCTCGAAGTTGTCCTTCAGCCACTCTCTGGGTCGCCAGTTGTTACATTTTATACAAATCACAAATGTACAATTATCACGTTGGATGCCATTTAGAACATTTAATTTAAAATCATAATGTCGCAATTCTCAACTTCAAATTATTTTTATTAAACCCCTTTTTCTTCAGCACATTCAACAAATTATTAATCAATCTTTTCAAATATAAAAAAATTAATCTTTTTTCTTTTCAATTATTAACAATTAATCTTTAAAAACATTTTGCTGCAATTAATTCATTAAATTCACATATATTATTCCTTATTATACACGNTCATTAAAACTTCTTTTGACGTATACACGTCCATCTGTAGCTGTGGTGAGAAATATTTTATCAGAAAAAATTAGTTCTATTTTACATCTGCCTTACTTATGTTGTCTCCTGTCCTCTGATTGGCTGTCGTCTGACCATGACAATTTTACTTAGTNTTATGTTGTCTCCTGTCCTCTGATTGGCTGTCGTCTGACCATGACAATTTTACTTAGTAATTTTTTGAAATAAATATTTAATGGATTACCCTCTAGGAACAAAATTACAAATAACAAACAAAATATTAATACTNTAATTTTTTGAAATAAATATTTAATGGATTACCCTCTAGGAACAAAATTACAAATAACAAACAAAATATTAATACTTAATACTGTCTAGAAAAAAATTAAAAATACTTACACATGATCTCTATGTCAATAAACTATTAAAATAACCAAAGATTTTTCTGGTAACTCATATAATACAGTGTAATTTGGAAATTATATTAAAGAAAGTGACAACATAGCCCCTACATTGCAATGTTACAATGTCCACACACTTTAGAATACTGTGTTTTCTAGGAAATGGACTGGGCACGCGACCTCCCCGATGTCGGTGGTGCATTCCCCACACCCCACGCTCACCAACTTCTTTGTGTGGGGGTTTGTCACAGGAAGTGTGTTCAGTTGACAACTGACCCCCTGAAAGAAACCACATTACACAAATAACTGCTGCCGTAACAGCGGCAACACTCCAGGATATCTTTTACAACCCTTCCCAGAGATGAGAGGTGTGGGACAATCTGAATGGTGCACATGTCGGAAGTGAGGTATAAAGATATTAACTGTATAATTACTATTTGAACAAAACTGATACTTAATTTATGGACATTCTGTACATGGAATATCACCAGTCTTTCCTGTTTTTTTTATCTGATAAGCATTTTTCTGTTTACTTCTAAAACCTCGTAAGTCCAGTTTGTCCTCAACGCTCATTTCAGGGTGCAATGTGTACACTATTAGTTATGAGGTTATAGAAGTAATTCAACAATTTGTTTTTGTATTATATTGCAGANGAGTTATGAGGTTATAGAAGTAATTCAACAATTTGTTTTTGTATTATATTGCAGACATTTGTCTGCCGCTCTCTGCATCACTGCTTTGCCACAAAACTATCTCTCCAGCCATGTTACTCTGCTTCATACAGAACTGCATTCTACATGAAACATTCACATTCCACACCTCAGGCTCAGCCCAAATAATAGTACACTTGCAAGCAATCCTAAAATATATTTTTCATCCTAGACACAATAGTTAAAATGCTATGTCAATGTAAATACATTTTATTTGGTNAATTTTTTGAAATAAATATTTAATGGATTACCCTCTAGGAACAAAATTACAAATAACAAACAAAATATTAATACTGAATACTGTCTAGAAACAAATTAAAAATACTTACACATGATCTCTATGTCAATAAACTATTAAAATAACCAAAGATTTTTCTGGTAACTCATATAATACAGTGTAATTTGGAAATTATATTAAAGAAAGCGACAACATAACCCCTACATTGCAATGTTACAATGTCCACACACTTTAGAATACTGTGTTTTCTAGGAAATGGACTGGGCACGCGACCTCCCCGATGTCGGTGGTGCATTCCCCACACCTCACGCTCACCAACTTCTTTGTGTGGGGGTTTGTCACAGGAAGTGTATTCAGTTGACAATTGACCCCCTGGTGGAACCAAGAAACCACATTACACAAATAACTGCTGCCGTAACAGCGGCAACACACCAGGATATCTTTTACAACCCTTCCCAGAGATGAGAGGTGTGGGACAATCTGAATGGTGCACATGTCGGAAGTGAGGTATAAAGATATTAACTGTATAATTACTATTTGAACAAAACTGATACTTAATTTATGGACATTCTGTACATGGAATATCACCAGTCTTTTCTGTTTTTTTAANTATTAACTGTATAATTACTATTTGAACAAAACTGATACTTAATTTATGGACATTCTGTACATGGAATATCACCAGTCTTTCCTGTTTTTTTAATCTGATAAGCATTTTTCTGTTTACTTCTAAAACCTCGTAAGTCCAGTTTGTCCTCAACGCTCATTTCAGGGTGCAATGTGTACACTATTAGTTATGAGGTTATAGAAGTAATTCAACAATTTGTTTTTGTATTATATTGCAGACATTTGTCTGCCGCTCTCTGCATCACTGCTTTGCCACAAAACTATCTCTCCAGCCATGTTACTCTGCTTCATACAGAGCTGCATTCTACACGAAACATTCACATTCCACACCTCAGGCTGAGCCCAAATAATAGTACACTTGCAGGCAATCCTAAAATATATTTTTCATCCTAGACACAATAGTTAAAATGCTATGTCAATGTAAATACATTTTATTTGGTNGCAATCCTAAAATATATTTTTCATCCTAGACACAATAGTTAAAATGCTATGTCAATGTAAATACATTTTATTTGGTATCAAATTTTACCAGCTCCTACATCACAAACTGGCACTGTCCTCTTGGAGATGAACTGTATTTCTACACACTGAGAAGCAACATGACGGCACTGCACCTTCACCTACTGCCGTACACATATTGGTAAGCCAAGATCATTACAAACACACGTGGTTCTTATCAACTACACTCTAACAAATACATGTAGGACATTTTGTGAATGCTGTACAGTGAGAAATACATCACTTGCAACATGACAGAGGTGTACAGTTATTTCCCGCACTGTCCAACACAACCACTCACGGTCTTCTGTACTGCGTCTCGCTCTCAGACTGCGGTGGGTGGCTAATCAAACCATTTTATATTTGTACACCACTATACAAAGTGACCATTTTCGTTATGTATTTTTGTATGTATGCACGTATTCTTTCAACACAGCATAACTTGTTAACTGTAGATAATTGGTAGGCAACAGAGCACACCGTATACTCTTTTCTGCAATCTAAGACTGAGATGTGCTGTAGTTGATGTTTCTGAACGTGTTTCTTAGTACATACTGCATTTTGTCGCATACAACCAACTCGGGACCACAACTATAAATTAAGATTTTGGCATCCAGTGTAGGTACTATAATGTGCAAAAAATACTATGATGTCACAAAAATGTGACATTTAGCGNTAAGATTTTGGCATCCAGTGTAGGTACTATAATGTGCAAAAAATACTATGATGTCACAAAAATGTGACATTTAGCGTTGCCAACTGCTGAATCAACTTGCAAAATAGTAGGGCTCTAGTTATCGCACACATTACTTGGCATGATTCGTCTTAAGTTCAGATTCACCTCCCACCTCGTGCACTTTGCTTCGCTATGGTGGAACGCAGTAATAATAATTATTATCGGGATACTTGGTTCATTTTCTNTAAGATTTTGGCATCCAGTGTAGGTACTATAATGTGCAAAAAATACTATGATGTCACAAAAATGTGACATTTAGCCTTGCCAACTGCTGAATCAACTTGCAAAATAGTAGGGCTCTAGTTATCGCACACATTGCTTGGCATGATTCGTCTTAAGTTCAGATTCACCTTCCACCTCGTGCACTTTGCTTCGCTATGGTGGAACGCAGTAATAATAATTATTATCGGGATACTTGGTTCATTTTCTTTAGTTTTGCGAGGCTTTGTAACATTTTATCAGGATTCAAAGTTATTGCCATGGTAGTATGTTTATCGGTCATACGTTTGCTTTATCGGAAATCTTTGTTTTTGTTTGCGTCAGCATTAGTAGATAGAAGCTTTTCAACTGCAGTAGTGTGTTTGTTCTAGAAGTTTGATTATAATTTTACTACAACGCAGTTCGGCATGGCGTGGGGAGAGGTATTTCGGCCCACGCCATGCCCTTATTTGGTCACATTTTTGGCACCCAGGGGTGAGGAGTGGTGGTAGGCACGGGGCGACTTATACCCTGTGTGCCTATCGCCCGCTAGCAGAACAGCGCAAAGCAAGACAGTAGACAACCAGCTCTCAAAGAGGAGGCATCGAGCGTGGCAAATAACTCCCACACCGGCAAACTTCATCCTGCTAAATTATTTCCGCCCGTTGTCGGAGGTCGCTAGGGTGCCAGGAGGGATCTGACGTCCCTCCTGCCTTCGTAAATTCCTCAAACGATGCAAGCTTTGAATGACGTGAATAATAAATAAACTACTGTGGCGCTGCTCTTTGTTTGTTTGTCTGTCTGGTGAAACTGACTATTTGGGACTCTGCATATCTGAAGCTTGTGTGTGAGCTGTTTCTTTTGAATATTAAATATAATTACAGTAAATAAACCGAAACTTGACTTCATTTTATTATTATTATACGGCGCCTTATTTTTAAATTTCATGTGTCTACCGATTGAGCAAACCGAGCTGTAATTTCCAGTCGCCACTTCTGGCGACTGCGACGTTACAATGCGTGGTTATTCTTCTGCTTAACATTAAACACGGCTTCACTTACAAAGTCGTAAAAACATCAGTTTGTTTGTGCTAAAAAGTGCAATACTCCATAGTTTCAAGTAATTCCATACTATAGCAGTTGATGGAACACTGTTCAGTCCAACTGCACACAACATGAACAAGGAAAGGAGACATTATTTTTACAGGGTTACATCAATTGAGACAGCATCTGAGTAACTGGCCTAATGCGTGACCTGAGCACTGCGTACATGATCCACATTACGGCGATGTAACACAGCCAGCACCCAGCACTCGCCGCACTGGACCACTGGTAAGGAAGAGTTGACAACGCACCATGTTCTTCCCATGGCTCAAGTAGGATTGGCCATTTCCATCTTGGATATAGCAGTTGTATAGCTATGCCTTCTGTTTAAGAGGGTTAATAAATAGTTTTGGCACGACAGGGCACAGATAAAATTTCCCCGAACTTTCTGAATTTGTTGCAGCTCCACTGCCTTCATTACTTTCTAACATGAAGCAGCAGAAAAGGAAAAAGTGATTGTTTTATGCAAACTATTTCAGAAGTGGTAACACAAAGAGAAACCATATCATAAAGAAATTGGGAAGTGCGACACCCTTTACCCTATGTCCTGTCAGCCTGCGAAATGTAAAAAAAAAAAATTATCTGTATTGCTATGGTTTAGAGAAAAAAAACATAACTGCAAGACAGCAGCCATCAAGTCTCCTTAAAACTGCCAAGCATGAGGAAAACGAACCAAGAATCACTTTATTATTCATTTTACTTGGTTTCATTGTACGTACGAGAGGACGATGTGTTCCAACATTCTTGAAGGAAAATTTGCACGTACACCTATGCTTAGGCCACACTGCAAATTAATCTAATATATTGGCTCTTGGGTAGTTTGAATGGGACGACACGTTACCACAACACTGGCACATGCTGCCAGGCCCTGACACCTGCCACTGAAGAAACACTGGCGACCATGCCTCAAGAGGGCAGACGGAGTGAGTGAGGAGATATTTGGGCAGCTCGTAACATCGAGGTCATGAGAGCCGATGAGGGTGAAGTGAGGTGAGTATGGAGCAGTGCCACAATGAAAGGGCAGGGGAAACGGGAGATATCCAAGAAAACCCGCCAACCAGCGGCATAGTCCGGCACGATTCCCACATGCGAAAATCCAGGAGCGGCCCCACCAGGAATCGAACCCAGTTCGCCTAGGTGGGAGGCAAGTAGTCTAACCACTACACTGCGGGCCCCCAGGGCCGACCAGTCCTGTTAGCTCAGTGACACGTCACGCTGAGGGCTTTCCCACTGCAGACACTGCTGTGGCTAGGGTAGTGTGTAACTACACTCTGCTAACACTTTTCTTGTTACCTACGTAAACAATAATAAACACGCGCGCGTGCACACACACACGCCACACACACATGTTGTTGTCACCATCACATTTACACGAGTGCACCTGCAATAACCAACTACTAATTTTCTGTGTTGGTGATGGATCCATTNGTTGTCACCATCACATTTACACGAGTGCACCTGCAATAACCAACTACTAATTTTCTGTGTTGGTGATGGATCCATTCCTAAACACGCCATCCTGTTAAAAAGCATTAATTATCACACATCGCAGCACCAATATCTTTGTACCTTTCCCAACATGAAACAAACAGTCAAATGACTTTATTCATCTAACTGGAATATGTCTTAATTTAATCAACGTAAAACCACATTACCACATTTTGCAGAACTGATAATTTTTGGTGTTCATACATTGTACCTTTCTCCCTCCCGATGTTCCTCTTGTCCACTGTCGAAACATAACTACATTAGAGTGACAAGTTTCTTACACTTTGGTTAATTAATAATCAATTTAGTTACACAACTAACATTGACTAGCCCACCGCATCACACTTCAGTTTCAGTGAACCTAGATAGCTGACCGAGTTGGACTCGTTAGTGCATGAATGCAAATTGCGGCAGCAGGAAACAAGGAACAAAACTGTCTTAGGCGCTCAAATGTGTCGCTGCGTTCATACGATGCTACAGAAACAACCGTACCCGCACACATCTTTGACAAACATTTGCTCGCACAACCTACAGAATGTGTAACACAAGAATGTCAATNACAACCGTACCCGCACACATCTTTGACAAACATTTGCTCGCACAACCTACAGAATGTGTAACACAAGAATGTCAATGCTTATACTCTCCATATTGATTTTCAAATTTGCTTTGAACTGCTTCAAGGGTTTGGAATTTTATAAACTGCAGAATGCTTTCAGATAAGAGAACTGTTAATAAAGGAACAGCAGCATTTAAGAAACCAGGCCCACAATGGGAGAGGGGGGTGAGGAAGAAGTTGCCCACGGGCCCAGTCTCTGAGGAGGGACAGGACAGAGGGGTTCAGATATTTTCTCCAGATTTTTACAACTACTTTTATAATATATTTTGTGATATTAACAAAAATATAATTAGAGTACTGTAACCTCTTTGGTAGTTGAACATGATGGCAATGGCATTTTCACCATTATTGTATTACATTTTTACTGAATACTGACTAATAATACAGAGACGATAATGAGTGGAAAAACTACTACCCTCCGATAGCCGAGGTGTCACTCAACGGGGGTTTCGTTTGAAAATTCTAAACTACCTCTCCAGCCTCCGCCTACTGCATTGGGAGTTCATGGGCCAAAATTATATCATTAGAAGGCATCAGTAAAAACTACAGTTTGTATTTATTTTACTTTTGATGTTATTCAGGTGAGCAGAGACTTTTACCCAACACTGTACATGAACTAGATGTATATTTACGATTGATATTTAAACTATATATATTAATTATATATAATATACATATACAGTCAACTCCCGATTTTCCGGGGCAACGACTGGTTATGGGTTCACGGATAACTGATTTCACGGTTAAAGCGATGGGGGGAAAAATGTTTTCTTTAGGCCTACATACTGTATACCTAGGTTATGTAAAGAAATAATATAGTCGTACAAGAATTCAATTTTGTGACAGCCAGCGTGTGGAAACGTAATAAATGATATTAATATCACACATACACCAAATTCTGTGTCAACTGATGCGAGAACGATTGTAATAAAATTTCACTGCTATTTTGACAGCCTATATTAGCAAAACCGACGTCGGAGAAATACGCGCGCAGGAAGGTCGTAGACAAAATGCCTATGTATTTTATTTTATATAGTTACAAAACAGTTGTTATTAGTGTAACAAATTAAACTTTGTTCTAGAATAACGTGTCGGTGATTAAACAAAATGTTTAGCTACGTTTACGTCATCATTGGCCATAGCTAGTGCTCGACGTTAACATCGCCACGNACAACCGTACCCGCACACATCTTTGACAAACATTTGCTCGCACAACCTACAGAATGTGTAACACAAGAATGTCAACGCTTATACTCTCCATATTGATTTTCCAATTTGCTTTGAACTGCTTCAAGGGTTTGGAATTTTATAAACTGCAGAATGCTTTCAGGTAAGAGATCTGTTAATAAAGGAACAGCAGCATTTAAGAAACCAGGCTCACAATGGGAGAGGGGGGTGAGGAAGAAGTTGCCCACGGGCCCAGTCTCTGAGGAGGGACAGGACAGAGGGGTTCAGATATTTTCTCCAGATTTTTACAACTACTTTTATAATATATTTTGTGATATAAACAAAAATATAATTAGAGTACTGTAACCTCTTTGGTAGTTGAACATGATGGCAATGGCATTTTCACCATTATTGTATTACATTTTTACTGAATACTGACTAATAATACAGAGACGATAATGAGTGGAAAAACTACTACCCTCCGATAGCCGAGGTGTCACTCAACGGGGGTTTCGTTTGAAAATTCTAAACTACCTCTCCAGCCCCTGCCTACTGCATTGGGAGTTCATGGGCCAAAATTATATCATTAGAGGACATGAGTAAAAACTACAGTTTGTATTTATTTTACTTTTGATGTTATTCAGGTGAGCAGAGACTTTTACCCAACACTGTACATGAACTAGATGTATATTTATGATTGATATTTAAACTACATATATTAATTATATATAATATACATATACAGTGTACTCCCGATTTTCCGGGGCAATGACTGGTTATGGGTTCATGGATTACTGATTTCACGGTTAAAGCGATGGGGGGAAAAATGTTTACTTTAGGCCTACATACTGTATACCTAGGTTATGTAAACAAATAATATAGTCGTACAAGAATTCAATTTTTTGACAGCCAGTGTGTGGAAACGTAATAAATTATATTAATATCACACATACACCAAATTCTGTATCAGCTGATGCGAGAACGATTGTAATAAAATTTCACTGCTATTTGACAGCCTATATTAGCAAACCCGACATTGGAGAAATATGCGGGCAGGAAGGTCGTAGACAAAATGCCTATGTATTTTATTTTATATAGTTACAAAACAGTTGTTATTAGTGTAACAAATTAAACTTCGTTCTAGAATAACGTGTAGGTGATTAAACAAAATGTTTAGCTACGTTTACGTCATCATTGGCCATAGCTAGTGCTCGACGTTAACATCGCCACGNGGTGATTAAACAAAATGTTTAGCTACGTTTACGTCATCATTGGCCATAGCTAGTGCTCGACGTTAACATCGCCACGTGCATGCTTCATATTAATTGAAGAGGCCGGACATCTACCGCAGAGTATTTTAAAAACATTTCTACATTAATTTGACGTAATATATTTCAAACCCGAGTTGTTTTGAGCCCACACAGGATGAAAAATCCACTTTTAAAAGGACGTGCCAGATACACTTATACGACACAGCAGGCGACCGTGCTGCCATCTGTCGGCCAGTGCGCGCAGCTTGCTTCGGAAACCACGCCCCCATGAAATGACACGTTTTTCATGTGTAAAGTGCAAATATGCGAACAAATTATTATCAGAGCTATAAATTTTCCGCGAGTTCTATAAATATTTTAACGTAACATATTTCTGTGTGAAGCGATTCGGCCTGCAACCGCCAAGCGTTTCTCAGACCGGCTCGCCATTTTCTTTTGTGTTGACTCCCTTCCCACTACAGCAACAAAGCGAATTTAAATGTTATTTATTAATTAAAACCACTTGTGATGTGTTGTTTGCGTAGGACACATTCTTGCAGCAAATAATATTTATGTTAATGTGATATTTTGTCATCCAGTCGTACTCGGTGCCATGGTTAATTTATAAATAGTCTCTGCATGTACAAATGACTGTAAACTACAAGATATCGCCTTTTTGACAAGCAGACACCAGTCTTAATTGTGAAATACTTTATTAATATGAATGAAAATGGGCTATCTGACAATTTCCCTGAATTCCTAATGCTTGCAAGTTTCACACATATTCACTGTTAAAAACGTGTGTAAATATAGTACCCAAACACTTTTAATACTAAAATTAATCAGTACCACATCACTCAACTGCTGCCAGGTATTTAACAGTGTGCACGTGGGTTATTAATAGCAGTGATGCGTGACTGGCGGCAGCCGTTCAATATTTTGACTTTGAACTGGTGGCTCCACAATTAAGCCGCCCTCAGTAAATCGGGTGATGACTGTACATCCATTTTCGGGGAACAGACAGTTACCTAGTTTGACGGAGAGTGTGGGAGCCACACTCATGTTTGCTGCCCACGGGAATGGAATTTCTCTGGGCGGGCCTGGTGTGAACAGTCTGTGAAGCGAAGGGACTACGCGTGTGCCTTGCAATGTGATGGCAGGCGAGTGGTAGTGCGCATACAGAAACTCCTACGAAACACACAACAGCAGTGGCAGACTTGTGTCGCAGACTGGCATTCTACTTTTTACATCACTTTCCAACAAACTACGTTGCCACATTAACCTGTTTTAAAATAAATATCAACTGGCATGAGGGTGGGGGAGGTAAATATGGTATGTCACTGTTTCTTAAAATGTGAATTAAACAAATCATCTTAATTTTTGGTTACTACCTTGCTGTACAAAATGTGCATGCTCAAGGTGTAAGGCACATCCAACGTTAACGTATTTACATTATCATAAAGGAGCTATAAAGTGAAATTTGTCGGTGCACTCCATACTTGTAGAGGGACGTGTGAAGGAGAACAGGTGGCCTTCAAACATGTGTACACAAGGCTATGAGCGGAGAAGTATTAGTTGGTATGCGAGCCAAGCTGACAGCTCATCCTTACATCCTTGAACCTTCACGACCCCTGAACTCAGCGACACCTCGGCCTCCATCCCACTGCTGCAAGTGAGTATTTTAGACACTCTACACCAGTGGTTCTCAAAGTATGGTCCACGGCTTGGTACTAGGTGGCCCGCAAAATAAACTACATTATTAATTTAATTTTAACTTTTATACATTTTGTTAAATATTGAGTTTTCTATGATGGTACTGCGAAGTTCTTACGGTGGTAATTCACCTTAATAAGTAGTTAAATAATTATTCCTATACTTTTGCGACTTGAATGAAAGAGGTTCTGACAAAGTGGTCTGCGTTAGGTAGAAAGTCTACACCTAGAGGTCCATGGTAAATGACAGTTTGAGAGCCACTGCTCTACAGGTTTCTTTTGCTCTCAACACGAGCAGTAGCTTGAGTGATGCTATCACTCATGATCATCTGCCCACTGTACAGCAACACACTTAATACAAACAACAGCGAAAAATATTTGGTAACAATAGACACAAAAATTTTTTTTACACCATTGAAAAGTTTATCTATTAACAGAAATACCACAACATCAATGGAACATTCCAGGGGCCAATATATTTGACAAGTCTTTATGTACAAATGGTATTTATAATTAATTTCACTTTAATGGGGAAAAAAAAAAAAAAAAAAAACCCACATACATTTATAAACAGCTCATATGTTTTAAAAAAATTTTTGGTATAAAATTTCTTGCAACTTATTCTGTAAATATGAGAACAAAGTGTAACAATAATAAATGAATAGGTGTAGCATGGTTTTAACAAACAACCTGCGGCCGAACACTTCTGCAGAGTACATTCATGTGCACTGCGATACCATACACTCCAAGTCATCACATAAAACAGTGGAGTGTGATATTCTACACACAGAACCACAAAAATTACAATACAGATGAATATGCTGCTGATATTAATTGTATTACACAACATGGAAGAACAATACACCAAAATTTCACATTTACTCCTACAAATAAAACTTAATTTGTAGACATCACAATGGTAACATATGGAATGTAGTGGTAATAATACTGGTGATAACATGTTATCAATAAATAACACTACTTATGAAGTTCTGCTACACACGACAGTGTAACAGCACATCTTTGTACAGCGTTTGTGTTGGAACAGTTCACATACGATCTTTAGGTATGCTGAGTACGAACAGGTTCACAGATAAACATACAAGTACAGAGCAGCGCCACGGTCGATTATTGACTATTCACTTAATTCTCGAAAACTTTCCTCGCAACAAGAAAATATGAAGGCAGCGACCTCCCACACCGGCTGAGAATTAAATGAGCAGAATAAAGTTGCCGGTGTGGGGGCTATTTCCACGCCTGACGCGGCCTCGGCAAGTCGCTGGTTGTCAACTGCTGGAGCACACTGCTCGAGCACTGGGTGTCGACAGCTGGACGGCGACAGCTGGGTGTCGACAGCTGGACGGCGACAGCTGGGTGTCGACAGCTGGACGGCGACAGCTGGGTGTCGACAGCTGGACGGCGACAGCTGGACGGCGACAGCTGGGTGTCGACAGCTGGACGGCGACAGCTGGGTGTCGACAGCTGGGTGTCGACAGCTGGACGGCGACAGCTGGACGGCGACAGCTGGGTGTCGACAGCTGGACGGCGACAGCTGGGTGTCGACAGCTGGGTGTCGACAGCTGGACGGCGACAGCTGGACGGCGACAGCTGGGTGTCGACAGCTGGACGGCGACAGCTGGGTGTCGACAGCTGGACGGCGACAGCTGGACGGCGACAGCTGGGTGTCGACAGCTGGACGGCGACAGCTGGACGGCGACAGCTGGGTGTCGACAGCTGGACGGCGACAGGCACCCGAGTATTTGTCGCAGCGTGCCTATCCACCCCCTTCTCCGAGCATCAAACGCAACCAAATATGGGCATAGCGCGTGTTGCCACGCACGCTCTTCCCACGCTATCCAAACTGCGTCGTAGTAAAAGATACTCAAACCTTCTAGAACAAAAACTGTCGACACAGTTCAGAAAGTTTCTGTCACTAATGCTGACGCATAACAAAAACTAAGATTTCGTGAAACGGCAACCGGATGCCAGATAAACAAACTACCACTGCTTTAATTTTGAACCCAATAATAAATAATACTGCGTCATTACAACATGGAATGGATGCCAAGTGCAGAGTGAAAATATAATTAGTGTTACTAAAATTGCAAACAGGCACTTTTAATGTTATTTTTGTTAAATATCCAATTTTTTAGTAGGAAATTTGCAACCATTAGGCATAAAGGTGCATATTTTAAATTTTTTTTAATACAATTTTTATTGAATATACGCCTACTATATGTTTCAAAGTAAAACAATTTTTTTTTTTTACCATTATTACCATTTATAACCTCTTGAAGCTTAGTTAGATGTGATGTAATTGTTTTACATTTTGGCTCAAATCAGCTTGGCTTGATGTAATCTTTGTAATGCTTGGCTTGACTGCTCAAGGAGTAAACATCAAGGCTTATCCATCTGCACTATGCGACCTCTACTTGATGAAGAACAGTGGAACAGGAGGGGAGCTAGCCTGGAATGCTGGCAGAGGCAAGCCACCTTGGCTCTAACACGTGCCTGCTTACCTGATGGGAAACTCGCGATACCCACGTCCTACCAACTGCATTGCTTTGATGGTTCATAGGCCTGTCCACACTTCTCACTCCACATTTGCCAACACCACAATTTGATGCTTCACTGTGCTCTGAGAGAGGAGTTGGTTGCGAAGCGCTGACAGTGTTTCTACACTTTAATAAGTACAATAGGTGTTGTACAGGTCATGTATGTAGATTGTCACACATGCAGTGGAAATAAGGGCAATCCAAAGAGAGATGAAGGAGATGGGGATGATGTTTATCAGGAGCAAACTGAAATAATACGGCGGGGCAGGATGGAAACAAAGTCACGCAAGCGCAAGCGCAAGCAGGCGCACAGGACTCGAATGAAACTACTGAAAAGGCGAGAATGAATGGTATGGCCACGAACAAAGAACGAGAGGAGACAGGCTGCCGAAACTAATGACGGAAATTAAATACACAGGAAGAAGGCTGCAGGGAACCCCAAGAAGGATGTGGGAGGAGTAAAGGAAAGGAGAATGGGGGAAGAGTAGTAGACAGACAGGACTTGGCAGAAGACTGGAAACAGCAGTGAAGTACGAGGACAATACTACTGGCTGGCAGTTACTTTCCTAAAACTTTTTTATGGCTTAACAAACGTATGAAATGGATATATAAAACATTATTAATTTGACCATTTTACAAAATTCTCATTGTTGATAGGTTTGAAATAGCCACTAATTTCACAAATGTCTTTAAGGAGTTATTTCTCATACCAGGAGAACCTAGAACTGCCACTATAATAAGGGTTTACTGTCGATAAACTGTGAGTTAAGCTGTAATTAAGAACTGCTACCTGGTTGGCCTCTGACAACATGCAAACGACACCACATATTTGTTCAGCTATTGCACCATTTGGTTTCCATATGTCAGTCAAATGAACTTGTCTGTTGAATCAACTCCAAAACTGACATTCCTGCTCAATGCTGTGAAAATGTTGTCCATATTCATTGTTTTGAATCACATCATCAAGACTGCAAGTGCCACTTTGTTCCCGACTTCCTAGCAGGAACGACGTAAGATAATCACATTCTCTCACCTGTCACACTACACCCAAATGTATTTGTAAGTTTTGAAACAAACTGGTTTATACAGCCCAGTTCAAACTTCACCAAGTGGAGGAGTTTACTCTGAATTTTTACCGCTGAGCCCAAGTCATCAATCACCGCAGTACTTGCCCAATACAGCACAGCAAGGGAAATGGAAGCAAACAGCAGGTACCANAGCCCAAGTCATCAATCACCGCAGTACTTGCCCAATACAGCACAGCAAGGGAAATGGAAGCAAACAGCAGGTACCAGTATCCACACAACAAACAATACCGTTGTGAAAAGAAAATAATATGAAATGACGAGAATATTTTCTTTGTGAAGACCATGCATTAGCATGTCAGACGCACAGACAAATAACTGCAGCAGAACCTCATTCATCCAGACCAACTGGGACCAAACATTATCCAGATTAGCAAACATCTTGGTAATCTGGAATCTAAGAGTATAAAACAGAACACAGTACTGTCACTAGTTAAGTACTCCACACAACACTTACAACTCATTTTCACGTAAGTAACAAACACACTTCATACACACAAAAATACTGTCACTTAGATGTAAGTTATTTTGTGCTGGATCTGTATGACATTACATACAGCATAATCACACAGGTATTACACTACCGCACATTCAGCCTATTCTGTGTAGTCGGTAGCAGAAACTGTCATCTCCAACTCCAAACTAGCTCACATTCATATAACGACAAGCTATTACAGTGTTGCACATATCGTAGTGTAACTATCAATTCAAAGTCTGGATTGATGACAGCCAGATAAGTGAGGTTCTGTTGCAATCATAAATCTACAATTACATTAGTGTAACAATACGGTACTGTACGGTCCCTGATCGTACACTAACCTGAAGTTCCTAACATCTTCCCTGGTCCCTTGAAGACTGAGGNTACGGTACTGTACGGTCCCTGATCGTACACTAACCTGAAGTTCCTAACATCTTCCCTGGTCCCTTGAAGACTGAGGGAAAGGGGTTTCATTGTATGAGAATATAATAACAAGTGCCCTCCTAGTCGGTTATCTATAAATACTTCTATAAATGTTCTCAAAATTAGCATACAAGTGCATAGTCCTCCACTTTCATACACCAGATAATGACACATGCAATNTCCACTTTCATACACCAGATAATGACACATGCAATACTTCCACACAACAACTGAATACCTTTAAAGATCAGGTGACTAGGAACACACTCAGGTATCACACTATCTCATTCCCAACTGGCCAGTGTTGCCAACCATTCTGGAATTTCTGTATTTATGTTTATCAACAACTTCACTTCATTTGTACACAGATAAATGGTTCTCATTTCATATGTTCACCTTTTATACACATTTCCTCATATGTTNACTTCACTTCATTTGTACACAGATAAATGGTTCTCATTTCATATGTTCACCTTTTATACACATTTCCTCATATGTTCAAATTTAATACACATTTTCGAAATGCATTATATATCAAAGTAAAGGACTGCCTATTCATGTTTTGTAATCTGGAAAGTACAGAACAATTTTAACAAAGACATAATAACTTTAACCGTCCCCAGGAAATAAAATTCTGCAGCAATTTACAAATAATAATAAATGAATAAAAGTAAAGTCCAAACACACGAGTGACCATCTGACAGGACCTAGAATGGTGTATGGCAAAAGTGCTCATCTAGTAGCCGCTCTCACAAACATAAGAAGAGCTTTGTTCATCCAACATACGTATTACATCTACTTTATTATTAGAACTATATTAATTATAAAAACCAGTAGTAGGAACAATTAACACCAAGCTGCAACTTACTTAATGTTATAACAATTGAAAAATACAGTAGAACCCCAATACAACACATGTGTAAGCAACAAAAACAGTGATCTTAAGTAAAGGTTTTCAAGAACTGTTAAAAAAAAAACAAAAATTATTGAAAAGAATAAAATATTCTTGCTAAGATGTAATAAATTGCAATGAAAACCTAATTGTAGGAGCTACAGCAATACGATGTAGGTATTTCTCAGTATGCACCTTCAAACCATCTGCCTAAACACAAAAAAAAATTTGTTAAAATCAGTTAAAAACTCCAGCCGCAGTAACAGGGCTGAGCAAGTGCGGCGCGCCCAGGGAGCTAGACTTTGTGACACGTGATGTCATGANAAATGGATATATAAAACATTATTAATTTGACCATTTTACAAAATTCTCATTGTTGATAGGTTTGAAATAGCCACTCATTTCACAAATGTCTTTAAGGAGTTATTTCTCATACCAGGAGAACCTAGAACTGCCACTAGAATAAGGGTTTACTGTCGATAAACTGTGAGTTAAGCTGTAATTAAGAACTGCTACCTGGTTGGCCTCTGACAACATGCAAACGACACCACATATTTGTTCAGCTATTGCACCATTTGGTTTCCATATGTCAGTCAAATGAACTTCTCTGTTGAACCAACTCCAAAACTGACATTCCTGCTCAATGCTGTGAAAATGATGTCCATATCCATGGTTTTGAATCACATCATCAAGACTGCAAGTGCCACTTTGTTCCCGACTTCCTAGCAGGAACGACGTAAGATAGTCACATTCTCTCACCTGTCACACTACACCCAAATGTATTTGGAAGTTTTGAAACAAACTGGCTTATACAGCCCAGTTCAAACTTCACCAAGTGGAGGAGTTTACTCTGAATTTTTACCGCTCAGCCCAAGTCATCAATCACCGCAGTACTTGCCCAATACAGCACAGCAAGGGAAATGGAAGCAAACAGCAGGTACCAGTATCCACACAACAAACAATACCGTTGTGAAAAGAAAATAATATGAAATGACGAGAATATTTTCTTTGTGAAGACCATGCATTAGCATGTCAGACGCACAGACAAATAACTGCAGCAGAACCTCATTTATCCAGACCAACTGGGACCAAACATTATCCAGATTAGCAAACATCTTGGTAATCTGGAATCTAAGAGTATAAAACAGAACACAGTACTGTCACTAGTTAAGTACTCCACACAACACTTACAACTCATTTTCACGTAAGTAACAAACACACTTCATACACACAAAAATACTGTCACTTAGATGTAAGTTATTTTGTGCTGGATCTGTATGACATTACATACAGCATAATCACACAGGTATTACACTACCGCACATTCAGCCTATTCTGTGTAGTCGGTAGCAGAAACTGTCATCTCCAACTCCAAACTAGCTCACATTCATATAACGACAAGCTATTACAGTGTTGCACATATCGTAGTGTAACTATCAATTCAAAGTCTGGATTGATGACAGCCAGATAAGTGAGGTTCTGTTGCAATCATAAATCTACAATTACATTAGTGTAACGATACGGTACTGTACGGTCCCTGATCGTACACTAACCTGAAGTTCCTAACATCTTCCCTGGTCCCTTGAAGACTGAGAGAAAGGGGTTTCATTGTATGAGAATATAACAAGTGCCCTCCTAGTCGGTTATCTATAAATACTTCTATAAATGTTTTCAAAATTAACATACAAGTGCGTAGTCCTCCACTTTCATGCACCAGATAATGACACATGCAACTCTACTTCCACACAACAACTGAATACCTTTAAAGATCAGGTGACTAGGAACACACTCAGGTATCACACTATCTCATTCCCCGCTGGCCAGTGTTGCCAGCCATTCTGGAATTTATGTATTTATGTTTATCAACGACTTCACTTCATTTGTACACAGATAAATGGTTCTCATTTCATATGTTCACCTTTTATACACATTTCCTCATATGTAGTGTTTAGTTTGGGGGATACGCTTTTCAATAGTGCCACTGTAACTTTGATTTTTGGCTTTTCTTCTTGGATTTTGACTACAGATAGCAATTGGAATTGACTGCATTGCCTGTTGATGACCTGCTTACGCTATTTTTGTCGGAATACTATTTTATTCACGGTTTTAGATTTGGGCTTTGAGCTTCTTATTAAGAGAAGACTCATTTACATTTTTCGGCTTTGACTTTGGATTTCAATTTCAAGATATGAGCGGAAACCAGTGTTACATATAAACCAATACAACATATTAAGTCAATAATAACGGTGCGCCAACACCGCCCGTTTCCGCTGCAACCCGTCTTGCTTCTCTCCCGCACGTATCACAGTTGCCCTTGAAAAGTAGGCAATGGTTTTCACACCAGTTGTACACATGCCTGTTGGCTGACGTGTGCCGCTACAGACCGCGAGTGTGATGTAAAAAACGAAGGCATGTTTGTGGTACAGTGTAATAAAACTATTGTTTGTTTGTTAATTTATTTATTCAATTTTAAAAAGAAAGTTTTTCGCACTGCCTAAAAATATACCCTGGTAAAAAATTTATTCATAGTAGCGTGTGCCACAAGGTGTACATTTTTGTAAAGATAAGTGGAGGTGCACGGATGTGTGGGATGTACATTACTATTCGCAAAATTTCTAATTGTTCCACAAACTGTCATTGAGAATGGATTTCGCGCTTGTTAAACGTTAGGCGGCGCTCATTAAAATTTAAGCTGCATTCAATCTTTAAACTTTTTTCTCATTAATGTGAGGTCGTTTATGGTTCTGTGATAATATAATTTTATACAGAAACATCCTACCTACTGAAATAAATTAAATTTTTGTACAAACAGACCTTTGGAAATGGATTTTGCACTCTTTAAAAGATGAGCAGCACATAATGATAAAACTTTTTTCTAGTCAACTACAGATTGTGTGTGGTCTTGCGGGGTACCATTTCATTATCAGAACATCTGCCTAATGAATTACGTTAATGTTTAATTTAAATTAAAGTGTTATTTTTCACAGCAGAAGATAAAACACTGTCTTAACAGGGAGAANTGTGTATTTATATATATAATATACATTCACAACTTGTTAATGTTGGAGTGTTACAATATAGGTGAATTTGGATTTAACAAATCCAGCAAAATAGAATAAAAATTTTCAGGAACCGTGAAATCTTGTAAAATCGGGGTTCTACTGTACCACAAAGTGTCGAACATAACTTTCATGAAGAGACAGCCCCTAACAGGCGCCTATTAACAGTATTACAAATACAAAACAAATCATCCTGAGAAAGTATAAAATGCTGGTTTTGTAACGTATATTAAAAGTAAGCACAAACCACAAAAGTTATAAACTTCAGTAAATGCAGAGTTATGAGGCACTTGCTACGTACGGTCCACTAACATTACACCTAATGCAGTTTCTCACTCTATGTAAAGTCGTCCAAAAAGCACGGAAGGATTAGCATGATATGCATCGTTGAGTTAACACCAAGCGCATGTCAACTGCCTACAAGACAAGTTCATATGTAAATACTGGACCTACCAACTGTTGTAGGCCAGCTACATATCTAAAACATGAATATAACAATTGTACAATAATTTTTTCTACTACACAAAATATTCCTATAAAAATATCCTTACACCTAAGGAGTGGTAATCTATAACCACTCTGATATGTACGAGAGTAAAGCACGTCTAAAGCACATCCACATCATGCTTCTTGTTGATATTAGAACATACAATAAAATATATGAATAACTTTAAACACACATAAAATATAAACAGAGTAGCATAAACCACACAGACATAAAATACATAACAAATGAGAACTGTACAACACACAGCCCACAAACAAGAACACTGCATGCTATCAAAGTATTAGTGAAGAATCAAAATTAAAACTTTAAACTTTCGAAGAAGTACCTGCAGAATCTTTGGACTGTTTCAATATTCTGTTAATTTTAACTACAGTGGCACCGCGTTATTGCGAGTATGGCCTATAGCGTCAAGTCTGCTATTGCGATAGTTTTTAAATGCACCGTCATTTTCCTTATCATTTCAAGGGTACTTTATTTCGTTTATAACGGAAATCTATTAATGAAGCCTTTCATTGTAGCGATAGGAACAGTTGCAAACTCCAATTTTTTTAATGTTTTAACACATTGTACCGCAGGTGACGTTCACCCACTTGCCATGCCTGAGTCAACCTTTGTTAGTCTGTGGCNAATGTTTTAACACATTGTACCGCAGGTGACGTTCACCCACTTGCCATGCCTGAGTCAACCTTTGTTAGTCTGTGGCCACACTTGCGTCGGTGGAGCTTGAGAAGGGTGTTGTTGTGATCGATAAGATAGGGGGTATGATAGTTGAGGGGAGAGGTACGAATGGGAGTAGCACTAGTCGAGACCGAGAAAAGGAGGGTAGTCGTTAAAAGGGTGGGCAGCCGGCTTCCTTTTTCTGTTTTTTATTTTTTGCCGTGCTAGAATGTCGACCCTCTTCCCTCCTCTACCTGAGAGGTTGGCTAACCTCTGCCATACACGGAAACAAAGAAGGCTTGGAGGAATTTGTCGATCGGCAACCAGAATGAGAAAGGGAGTGGAAGAGGGACGAGAGACGGGAGGAGAAAGAGTATAGAGCAGAGGAGGGCACACAGGTTTCAGAAAGGGGAAGGGGGATAAGTAGGGAGGGAAGTTTTCAGTGATGTCCAGGCTTTGTGTGTGTGAAAGAGAGACAATGAGTGAAGTAGCACGCTGATTGGTAGGCAACTAACTCCCTCCCGTCGCCTCGCAAATTTGTGGGAGGGGGAGAAGAATGGAGGAAGAAGCAACATCGCGCGCGTCTGCTGGTCGTTACATAATGCCCCCACTGTCAGACGTAGATTTTTTGTATTAACTTGTCACTGCATACAGGTAGGTTACGGCATTCTTTAAACACAGGATCTACAAGGAAAAAACGATTAAAAAAATTACGGGTCACTGTAAATTTTGTTATAACGATAACTCGCTATAGCGATAATTTATTTTGCCATTGTCGACTATCGTTATAACGTGGTTCCACTGTACGTGACTATTATGGTCATAACTTAGTAAGTACACATGTCAGTTACATAATGATGCACAAATGTACGGAGAAAATAAGTACACATATTCGTAAAGACCAAGTTGTGTGATTTGCTGCCAACTTTACAATATTAAATTGCAAGCAGGCAGTAGTAAGTCGCAAAGGAGGGAGCTAACACCAGAGACGTGGTTTCTCATGTCGCAGTCCACCCAAAACAAAACTAAATATGTATGGGGAAATCACAGTAAAAATACACAAAGATTTGCACAGACTAACAGTATTCATACAAAAAGATTGAGGTAGCATGGATGTATGATTTAGATAGTCTCGCTGCCATAAATAATGTACTTAACGTAAAAATTGTATCTAGTTATTTGTGAATTGTTTCAAGTTCAAATATACATAAACTGTGTCATAAAACTGAGAAACAGTAAATGCAAAAGAAATCTCACAAATAGGTTCTGCAGGTACATATATATCTCCTCTTATACTCCTGTGAAGCATTGGTAACAACAGAGATTTGGTCATGTAAAATGCATGCAGAATATCATGGCATAGATCTGCTAGTCACGGGTAGCGTGTTCCTGAAGGGAGCTGTGCTGGCTTTCCCCCGAGCCTTCCTCAGCGTTGCTCGTCACGAGGAAGACCTCACTATCGGCCGACTCCACCGCCAGCACTGTCGCCTCCGATCTGTCTTCGCTCGACGAGTCAGTCTTGTCTGCAGCCGAGGGTGAGCTGTCCGTGTTTCTGTGCAGTGCGTTGTCGGATTTCGAAGCTCGCAGCGACAGCAGTGATATCTGAGAAACAGTTCATTGCAGCATCATTAGCTACAATTAAACTTGCTGAAAAAATTCCCACAAAACAGAATGTTCTATTGTGTTTCACAAACATTAACATGACTCTGGAGATAACAAGCACCTATCACTGCAGATACAGCCAGTATTTCAACCAGTGCTATTATTTCCTTATGTTGTTTATGGAAAAGAGGTAAAAGAACATGTTTCTTTAAAATGTAACATGATCACGACTTTCTATTTTACGTGATAGGTTTTCACTTGATGTCAAAGCTCTTTATTTTATTTATTTATTTTTGCAATGGAGTGGCCCAAATGGTTAGAGCCCTAATAGGAGGACACTCTAATCAGCTACAAAGAATAAATAAGGAAAATATACAAACATAATATATAAGTACGTTATTCAATACATAACACAGACACCGAGATAACGGAGGAAGGCTGCCAGTACAAGCGGTAGTAGTTTCCATCCTCACAGCTCCACTCGTAGACCTTGTTCGATAGAACTACGCGGGGTGTACTCTAAGGTCAAGGTGGGACTCCAGCAAAGTACCCTCAAGCTTCATCACAGTCAATAGGCACCCCAGATCCTGCCACACAAGGAGCAGAATGGCAGGGTTGATCCCACTTCCACCCTGGTCAGTCCACTACAAGAAACTAGGAGCTCACTGTAGGGTTACTTTCTATCTCACTGACCATCTGCATGTCAGGTGGAAATTAAAAAGTACTAAAATAACATAAATTGAATATTACAACAAACAGTGCAGCATAAAGGACCGGTGGAAAACTCACAGCCTGGTTGTCAAGAAAGACTGTGTTAGTCATATTGCACAAACCATTGAGAGCCACCACCTAAACCCAGCACAGAACGTCTTCGCCACAGAGTACGAGCCTATCGGCGAGCATTACCAAGCCCTGTTGCCACATCTTTCAAGCATCCGAACCTCTATTAATAAAAACACATTTGAATATAGCAGCACAAGAAGTTGATGAACTGCGTAAGTGATAAATTTGGGAGTTTAAATCCATAAGGAAAATGATTGAGCAGACAAAACTGCTAAATTTTTATGTTAGTAGTAAACATGTTATAACGTTACTGATTATCAACCTCTATTAAACGTAGATGTAATAATTTTCATTTACTTACAGTTTCGCATAGCATCTTCTCTGTCCGTAGAGTTGTAAGGCAATTGCTTTTCATTACAAACTTCCTCCAGTCATTCAAATCCTTATGAAAAACCGACATTTCAACTATTTTGCCTTGGAACTTGTAGCACTGTACATTTACAGACATCACACAATCTCGCTGTTAAACAGTTCATTTTATTTAAAATGTATACTTTAGTTAAATGCTCTGTTTGGTAACTTAGTAAAAAAAATGCACACTGAAGATTATTGCTAGGCCTCGTTTGTGAACCACTTCTTCCTTTTTGCAACTACTGGTATTAGCACAAGGTTGACTTGCACCACAATTTTTACGAAAACTTTACACACAAGCAACTGAAAAATAATGAGGAACGTTCGAAGCCAGTCGCAACACTGGGGCTGCATGAAAGAGCAGCTGCGCTGTACATTATCGTGTGTTGACTAAGCACGATTCAGAATGCATTATCGCCTGCTTTCATCAAAGCAAGACGAGCACATTTAGATATACTTAGAAGACGAATAATATCCTCTATTCTGAAAAATTGTTGTGAATTTATGCCAGCTGCCATGCACTCTTTCTTAATAATCTAAGACTGGAATAGATAAAGATACAAACTTAGGACTTTTACCAACTTATTCAGTAAAATGAACTTCTTACAAAAAGTGACTAAATTCTAATGAAATATTTCACGATTTTTCCAGCACATCTGAAAAATATTTTGCTCGACTCGCTGTGGCCACTGTGACACTGCGAACTATGCAACAGCGCACGGCCGTGATAGGCTACTGGCGTCAGCCAGTGGGAGGAGTGCTGTTGATCTACTGACCTTGAGTGGCCAAGAAGTCCTGTGCATGTTGTAAATATGCTGAATCAAGTAAGCTCATTGCAAATTGACATTCTTTATGTTCCTGTTTGGCCAACAAAAATGCTTGTTAATATTATCTTTGTGATAATCAAACTAAGTATGTGCTTGTTATAATTCTTCATGAGTCTGCACTATACAGTACATCATTGGTCTGAATAGAGGATTGCAGCGGTCCTATGGGGCAAGTTCCAAACAGCGGAATTCTGATTGCAATATTACGTAAAACTTCTGCACAACCTAACAAATTTGTTAGCATTTTATGAACAAATAGTGCATCTAGTTTATATACTCTTTCTTCAGGTGACATCGTGTTGTAAGTAATGTGGTTGCTATTTATCTAACAATGTTTAAATAATAACTTGTCGTTTTGCATAAAAGTGTATCGTGGCATAAATAAATATAACCAGAGATTATCAAATTTTCTGCTGTCAACCTATTGATAAAAATAATATTTTTTTTTCAATTAATTTACTTTATTGCAGATTATTTTCTTATTTTATTAAAATTTTTTGTTTAATGACTTAAATTCTTTTGATACTTTTCTGAGTGATACTTGAACAATTATGGTGGCACATGCTATTGTTTTATACATTTTGTTGAAACGTGTTTCTTTTCTGTAGGGGCTGGAAAATTTAGCATCTATATTTTTGGCACTAGAACTTTGTTAAATGTAAGAAATATTACATTTTCAATTCACATAATTGTTTTTCTTAAGCACTTATTTTGACGAAGTCATGTGTATCTTAAAAGAAACCTTTTCCTCCAACTANAAAAAAAAAAAAAAAAAAAAAAAAAAAAAAAAAAATGTATCTGTTAGTAGCATGGACTTTACATTGTTCAGCACTTTCTTCCCATGTGCTGATATTCTGTTCCTTTCCATTATTATTAAAAACTTTGTATAACGCCACTAGATATGTAACATAAAAACAAAGCAGCCTCAAAATAAGTAAACATTACCAGAAAGTGAGCAGTACAGCATTGAAAAAATGAACAAGAATGCAGAGCGAATGAACTGCACATTTCAAAGTAAAGCACAAAACAAATTTTTTTTCAATTTTAGTTAACTGTTATTATGGATTACTTATATTCATTATTTATATACATACCACAAAAATAAAAAGATAAGTAAAAAAACTGAGGGGACTAAATTATTGCAATTTTGATATAAAGAGTTATTTGTAAAAGGGAAAAAATGTTATCGAAACAAAAGCAAAGGTTCTGCACATAAATGTACACTCACCAGCAACAAGATAAGACCCAACACTGATTTCCTTTATCTGAGCTGAGGCATACCTTTCACAATATGCTTTAACCAAAAAAAGTACATTTCTATCACAGTTTCCGATGGTAAAATAATTGGCACACACGTATATATACTCATANACCTTTCACAATATGCTTTAACCAAAAAAAGTACATTTCTATCACAGTTTCCGATGGTAAAATAATTGGCACACACATATATATATATACTCACACTCATGATCAAGGTAGAGTACCAACAACAAAACTGATTTCCTTAATACGGTTTATTCACCCTCAATTGAAAAATGTAAATTCTAAATTTACAGTTTCATTTCCACCACAACGGATTGGCATTTTCTTTAATTTATTTGTGGATTAAATTTACACGTCGCTCACAATAAGACCACAGAATATGAAATGACTGCAAAATTGAGCGTTAATAATACAGACAACACACACTTTGTATGATGTATACGCATCATGTTAGTTCAGTTCGAAAGACCATGAAAAGAATATGAAACACACAAATTAAATTAATTGTGTTATGTTGCCCTTAACAACGCTTGATAATAGCAAGCAGAAAAAGCTGTAGATAATTTTTTCAATGGTAAAAATTTCTTCCAAGTTAGAACACTCAGCCCCTCCAAAGATGAATGTGTATATTTTATATGTAACACAACGAAGAACGCTTGAGATATTGATCTCTAGAGAAAACCTTTCATGAAATAAAGGTAGGTTCACAACTGACTTAACAGTAACAGTAGAATGTGACTCAATGCTTTCTAGGGCACTGATGCAGTGTACGGGTCGTGGGCATTCTTGGCTTGACTTAAGTTATGGTTATATTTTATATAATGTTAGGTGTCACTGCTTTGCATCGTGCGAGCGAGCTAAAATTGTGTGGAGGAGAGAGTTGTAGTATGATATGCCGGCAGCATTAACAAAGGCCAGCTTACAAAGCCCAGCCGCTGCGTGGCACCACAATAAGCCTTTTGCGACTCGCATACTCCTGACCTTCGGCAGATTGAATTTGTGTGTTTACCTGAAGGAATATTCTGGTTTAAAGAACTAGGTTTCGCCCAGTGTGACTCTGAGTGCGACAAACCTTCCAGATCAAGGCCAGCGGTTATTTAAGCTGCAACGGGCCTCTGAGCCCACAGTTCTTATGAGTGGGGAGTTTGGGCGATTGTACGACGAGCCAGAAAAGCGAGTGGATGACGACGAAAGTGACCAGCGGGAGTAAATTCTGCAACTGCAAGCCTAGGTGCAGTGAAGGGTGTGGCTTGAAGGCTGGATTATTGAGCTGGACGCACCAGCGTAAGTCATTTCAAATGACGGCAATGGAAGACTGAGCATGTGATAATGACGAATGTGAGTTAACTGACAACTGTATAACCAAAAAGACACAATGAGAAGGACTTTAGTTAGAGTTGAGATAGACATTATATATTGCACTCACTAAGAAATAAAAAGTGTAATAGTGGAGATAGACACTTAGGGTGGTATTCTAAAACCCTTTTTGTTTGCAGTCCCGTAAACTCCTCGAATATAAGAGGGTACTGTCTCTTAACGGTCTCTTAAATATCTTGTCAGTCGAGCTTGGATTCATGAACAAAGTTTGTGAGTCCCTCTTCCGTGAGGCATTTGAGAGCCAGCTGATTTTCTGAGCCCTGTCTGCGAGGCTAAACATGCAAATCAGGTTTCCAGATATCGCCAATTAGTGACCAGGTTTTAACTGAAATGGATTCGCCGAAGAACACATGCGTTGTTAAAAATATTTGTAGATTAAAGTGTGTGTGGTACTAAAGTCGGTACTAATGGAAAATAAAACATAAATGTGCTTATAAAATATGAAATATTTCACAATTTGGTCTATATATTCTGCCAAAGCATTATTCTCTCTACTGTGACGTGAAATTATAAAACTGATACTTTCACATTTAAAAAACAAACACGAAAACATGTAACAAACAGCAATTTTTATATATATGAATAGTAATAGAAAAAGGAAACTAATATACTGGAAATTCAGCTTTTCTAACAAGATGTGCATGGTAGTCTAGTGGTTATGGTAGTCACTAGGCATGGTAGTCTAGTGGTTATGGTAGTCACTAGGCATGGTAGTCTAGTGGTTATGGTAGCAGACCTATGATATTTTGATGCATGTTCAAATCCCAATCCAGAAATTTTTTTTTTATATTATACTCCTTGCAATTCTAACACTACGGATATTATTTTCCTCCAAAACACTTCATTAGCAGCACAAACAACATAAAGCAATTAGAAATGTTATAGATAGTTCCCTGGATATTCGTGGAAAGTTACTTCTTGGAATAAATGTACTCAAAAGCATAGAAATATGTATAATACTACTAGTTCTATTCATAATTTTGCAGAGATTTTTCTAACACATTTACTTGGTAGTAATTAAAAATAATACTTATGCTGCATCAAACTACGATAAGATGAGCAAGTAACAGATAAACATAATCCATCGGTTTTTGAGGTAAGTTTTTAAATTTATTATCAAAATGATGTACGGCGTGCGCCAATTTTACAAGTACAAGGAGAGATTAACGGGATGTGAGTCGTTTAGGGTAGGTCAAGATCTGTCGTAAGTTTGAAAGTGCCCACAACTGTAACCAACACGCAAACAGCTCACTAATTGTTTAAGAATCTTGTTTCGCTGCCAAAAAAGATGCGTACTGAATGTGGCTTGCATCTCCATAGCATAAGTGAATATGNGAGGTAAGTTTTTAAATTTATTATCAAAATGATGTACGGCGTGCGCCAATTTTACAAGTACAAGGAGAGATTAACAGGATGCGAGTCGTTTAGGGTAGGTCAAGATCTCTCGTAAGTTTGAAAGTGCCCACAACTGTAACCAACACGCAAACAGCTCGCTAATTATNCAACTGTAACCAACACGCAAACAGCTCGCTAATTGTTTAAGAATCTTGTTTCGCTGCCAAAAAAGATGCGTACTGAATGTGGCTTGCATCTCCATAGCATAAGTGAATATGAAGACCAGCCTTACTGCTGTAAATAATAGCTGTGTGAATAAATTAAAAATAAAATGTAGTTCTTTTATTTTTATTAAGACGACCATCCCTCACGAATTCGAATACACCCCTCAGGCATCTTGTAACAATATTAACTACAAGTCAAGATTAAGTAGCCAATCAGAGCAAAGTGACAGTTGTTGTTGGTGGGAAACTATTTAAATCTTTGATTTAGGTTATGTGGTGTTATAAAATGAATAATAATAAAATCGGGTAACAGTATCCTCGTATATTTAAAATTTAAAGAACTGTTACTCAAATTTTAATTCTTGGAAGGCGTTATTAAATTCACTTTATTTAACATTTTTCAGATTTACTGACCAAACTGCTTATTGTTTCCATCTGGCATTATTTTCCAGGCCATATCAACTGCTTCTGATTGCCTACACTAAACGGTTGCTAGATTAATTGTAAACTGCTAAACTTCTCATTTCCTGTGTACTTTAAGTACATGTCTTGATTCTTTAGTCTCGAATCATAAACCAACCTTTAGTGCATTATTTCCCAAAGCGAGTGTTTGTTTGTCTGCCCGTATTTACACTCATACTGAACTGCCATGCTGACTCTGGAGACAGTGCAGCAAAAGTTGCACTCAGTGCGCACTTTTTCAGTGAAATAAACAATTGGAACACGCAAAAGACTGTACTTAGTACGGATACTGATGAACCGGAACGCTCGCTACTCAGTCAGTGCGGACAGAGTGCAGNTCATAAACCAACCTTTACTGCATTATGTCCCAAAGCGAGTGTTTGTTTGTCTGCCCGTATTTACACTCATACTGACTCTGGAGACAGTGCAGCAAAAGTTGCACTCAGTGCGCACTTTTTCAGTGAAATAAACAATTGGAAGACGCAAAAGACTGTACTTAGTACGGATACTGATGAACCGGAACGCTCGCTACTCAGTCAGTGCGGACAGAGTGCAGNACGCAAAAGACTGTACTTAGTACGGATACTGATGAACCGGAACGCTCGCTACTCAGTCAGTGCGGACAGAGTGCAGCATTTGGAAGATGCCGTTATCGATGGAGTGTTTAGCATCTTGATACGTAACGTGTATTTGAGCTATATTTTTTCAACTTCATATCACGTGCGCGCCATGTGCCCCAGACAAGGTACGAACCCGACTGGCCGCCACCAAGGCCAGCATAGTACCTCCTTGGAAACGTAATTATACCAGGAGAGCGGAACGCAGCATCAAGAGGAGTAGACATGCCTAGCAATTCCCGTGAGAAGACATGCCAGCCGGCATTGCAAAGGAGTTGCCCCTAAGCAAGTAGCAGATACCTCCAGCACACCAGGAAACTATCCCAGCCCCAAGAGAGCCCAGGCAGTGAAGCTCCGCCCATGAAGGGAGCGGCCACCCCGCCAGACACACATGACGGCCGAAGAAACCAGAGACGTACCCCTGGCCAGGTGTATATAAGGCCACGCACTGCAGAGGAACAACAGATCTCAGCAGCTCACCTTAGCACAAGTCGTGCTACGGCTCTCTGCTCTCACCTCCTCGTTAGGAACCCCTAGTGATCATCAGTGAATGGTGTCTGATGTCTTCAAGCCCCAGCGCAGCCTCGAAGATCCNTGACATTGCCATCAACACTCTGTACATCTAGTCTTCCCCAGTCCCTTCAGGACAACCAAGTTTCAGTTAGGGTCAAAGTTGTTTTCACGGCTACCTAACTGTTGCTCTCGCTCTTCAAGCCGACAGGCCCCTTCACCTGTCATTCTTTAATTTAACTTCCCTTCTATAGATTACTCAGTGCATTGATTCTACGCATGGGAGTTTGGGTCACCGTGTTCTATTCAGTCTCCATTCTAGAACTGCTGCTTTATAACATATTTCCGACTCTATAGTAGGACTGTGGACTGTCCCCTAACAAGGACTACGTACGTCTCAACATCACATATCAATAGGCCACCCATACTGTGGACCAGGTATGCAAAGGCACCTGGTGCACACATACGGTAGAGTCTCCTACTAGAAAGACACATGACGAAGAGGTTAGACCACCCTTGTCAGTCAACCCACTCCATCCAGCATGTATAGACCCGCCGGAAGGAAGGCCAGACCCGACAAGGAGTGACCTACCTCTTTGGGTTACACAACAGCTAGGGAACCATTGCCTGACAGCTCAGCGCGGGCGCGAACTGTAGTACCTCCCCACCTCCCCACACATGCCATTCACTCGCAGAAGGGGTAGTAAGTGCAGCAACAGGAGGACAGCTGCTGTTCTCGTCAAGGACCAGTTGCTGAGTAATCCAACCTCACCATCCTTCAGCTATGTGACCCTATGGGAATGAGCTCAAGCCGCCCGCCGACTGTTGAGGCCTCACCTCTCGGTCCTCCCCTTCGTGAAGACCCCTGGAGCTGCTCAGCTCGTCGTCAAGTACCAGCGCCTGGGCTTACCCCTGGTTCTGGGGATTGAACCCGATGACATGGCCTGCCCGCTGATCCAGAGCCAGCACCCAGCGAGAGCTACCCTCTGCACGCAGCTATCGACGACTAGAGTGTGTGAATAGTGGATTTTAATGTTTAAATACTTTTGAATAGAATAGTAAAATTTTTTTTAATAACATACGAATAGTTTCGAAGTCGAATAGCTACCAGTAGATACATTTTGATTGTCAGAAAATATCTACAAATAAATGCTTTATCAGGAAAGGAATTTATTTCCTTGGTTTTGAAGTTTTATTTTCAGTGATCACCATTGTTTGCGTAGTGGGTGAAGCCATAAAGGCGTATCTTCTTGGTTGAATTGTTAGTAGATTCTGCCAACACTGAGGTTTGGTGCGTGCAGTTGCAGTGCTATTTGCTAACGTAACACAAACTGTTTGCAATTTCTTACTACAGCTGTAATGATTCAGTAACAGAATTTGTTTACCGCAAGTTAAATTATAGTAGACGAAACTCTGTAAAAGAAAATGTTTCATTATTAAGTATGAATCATANTTTGTTTACCGCAAGTTAAATTATAGTAGACGAAACTCTGTAAAAGAAAATGTTTCATTATTAAGTATGAATCATAATTTTCAGCTGTAGACTAATGTATTAATTTTGTTCGATTTTTAAATTTTAAAAAAAAAGTACAAAAATTGAAAATTCCCATTATTTGTTTTATTAGTTTTTGAAAAGTAATTTTAACGCCATTGGNTTTGTTTACCGCAAGTTAAATTATAGTAGACGAAACTCTGTAAAAGAAAATGTTTCATTATTAAGTATGAATCATCATTTTCAGCTGTAGACTAATGTATTAATTTTGTTCGATTTTTAAATTTAANGCTGTAGACTAATGTATTAATTTTGTTCGATTTTTAAATTTAAAAAAAAAAGTACAAAAATTGAAAATTCCCATTATTTGTTTTATTAGTTTTTGAAAAGTAATTTTAACGCCATTGGCACATTTTTTCTTCAGAATATATCATAATGAAAAAGTAAGTTACGTGCTAAAAATACAAAAATAATTGTAGTCTCTTGAATGCCCTTAAAATGAAATACCCACAGTTCAATCAGTTTCATGCAGTAGGGGGCAAGGGCAGTTGAAAGCAGACAGTGTGCATTTCAGGTAGTTCCGAGTAACTTGGTATTTAATAAAATAATAATGGCAGGCATTTTTCTATTACCCTCTACTTTGTGTTGATCTCACCTTGGCTTGCACGCTGCCTGGTAGATCAGAGCTCGACTTCTTCAGTTTCGACTCCAGATCCTGCATGTCGTCCCGAGTGCGGACGCCAACTACCTTCAGAATGGCATCTATCTTATCAGGATACTCACTGTGACCTGGTGAACAATCACATCAACATTCTAAATAGCTCAAGTATACATTTCAATACCACAAAAATTTAAGACTGCGCAAACATTTAGTATCCTGGAAAAAAAAAATAAAAAATACAACTTTTATTATTGTTTTGGTNCTAAATAGCTCAAGTATACATTTCAATACCACAAAAATTTAAGACTGCGCAAACATTTAGTATCCTGGAAAAAAAATAAAAAATAAAAATAAAAAAATACAACTTTTATTATTGTTTCGATGAGAAATTTGGTTGCCAAGTTTTAATGAATGAAAATCTTTGATTTCAATGAATATTTGAATGTTTAATGAATATTNTGAGAAATTTGGTTGCCAAGTTTTAATGAATGAAAATCTTTGATTTCAATGAATATTTGAATGTTTAATGAATATTCATTTAGTGCACCAGCAAAGAAAATTTTTGCTTATAAATTATCTTGTTTGCTTTCACTATTTTAAAACTAAAATAATTACATAAAACTGCAATTTAAAAGTATGCAAAAACCCCAGTAGTAAATACCCCATTTCTTAAATTTTTTTGGTTTGGTTTTAAAACAAAATTGTTATGATAAATAACTTGCTAAAATGTTATGAAATTTGTTAAACATTCATTAAGTCTGAGTTCTTATGAAATTATTTTTCATTTTCGTTTCAGTTTCACGAAAGTTCCTAACATATTATTCATTTTTGTTTTGTAAGAAAAAAGGTGAATGTGCACAACTCTACAAAAACTGTACTACAACAGTTGTGCGAACTTGCACACCACCGTACAATTGAGCGAGTTCAGTACACAGTCACTGAAGAGTGAAAACAGAGATGGCAGCAGCAGTTACAAAGCAAGACTACCACCAGTACAGCTCCACGTGAGACAGGGAGAACCCACGAGGAGACGCAGCTTCTGTCTGGTCGCAGTGTTGCATTATGCTGGCCACACACAGTAAGCAGCTCCATGGACGCTGTACATTTACAAAGAAACAATAATACAGGATACTAGCACCAAATGAAGGTTACTGGCCGTGCTTCTGTTTACTACATATCACATGCTACGTTTCCTGACGACCATAATGCTCACTGTAACAGCTAACAGTCATCTGCAAGAGTTAACAATACAACACCACAACAAAAACCATTCTCAATTTGACTGATGAATAAATTTTAGTTTTTATGAANGCAAGAGTTAACAATACAACACCACAACAAAAACCATTCTCAATTTGACTGATGAATAAATTTTAGTTTTTATGATCTATTGACAATTATACTTTAATATCATAAAGAGTTTAACTGAAACAGTAAAACAGTTTATTACAAATTGTATATGGAAGCCTTACTGGCAGTGTTTCCTAGCAATAATGGATGCAACCACTTTGGTTTTGGAAAATATAGTCTATTCACAGTAACTTCACACTTTTTGAATAAAACCTTTGAAAAAACCACGTTACGTATGACCTGTTTGGTTGCTTCCTAAATAAGTCTGTATCACAAGTGTTTTATTATTATGCTCACATAAAAATATCTTATTTTTGGTTTAACTGAATTTCTACTTATGTTTTATTTGTAAANGCAAGAGTTAACAATACAACACCACAACAAAAACCATTCTCAATTTGACTGATGAATAAATTTTAGTTTTTATGAACTATTGACAATTATACTTTAATATCATAAAGAGTTTAACTGAAACAGTAAAACAGTTTATTACAAATTGTATATGGAAGCCTTACTGGCAGTGTTTCCTAGCAATAATGGATGCAACCACTTTGGTTTTGGAAAATATAGTCTATTCACAGTAACTTCATACTTTTTGAATAAAACCTTTGAAAAAACCACCCTACGTATGACCTGTTTGGTTGCTTCCTAAATATGTCTGTATCACAAGTGTTTTATTATTATGCTCACATAAAAATATCTTATTTTTGGTTTAACTGAATTTCTACTTATGTTTTATTTGTAAATTATAGTATTTCATGTAAAATTATTGTAAGCAAAAAGGGAAAGCAAATGTGAGTGTTGGTGATACCTAGCAAAACATAGTTCTCATGCAAAATATTATTAAATTGAATGTGCACAAGTCTGGTGAATTGTCCCCTTGATGTAATTTCCTAGACTTGTTGAAGCCGTGTTTGCATGAGATGGAGGAATAGTCTGAGAGTAGAGCTTTGCCTGGGCTTCAGAAAAGCTGGGGACTACATCATTTCATTTATTCAGAAATACGTATATGCTGTCTGTGTTCCACACCAGCGCCCAATCTCTGTCACAGCTGTGTAAACACAGGGTATACTTTCTGTATTCAGATAACACTATTTCCTAAAATGGTTTACGGCAGAGCTAACGATTACAAAAAATTTACGTACGTACCAGATAACATCTGCAGAGAAAACTTTTTTGTTAGTCAGTTGAAAGGGACACAATAATTCACACCACACTATTTACAGGNAGCTAACGATTACAAAAAATTTACGTACGTACCAGATAACATCTGCAGAGAAAACTTTTTTGTTAGTCAGTTGAAATGGCATCAGGGACACAATAATTAACACCACACTATTTACAAGGTGTGAAGGCTGTTTGTCGCTGAGAACTTCAAAAGCAAGTTTTTAAAAAATCCCTGTTTACAACTAACCATATTTCAAAATAAACACAGTGTGGAGTTCTCCCAGTGAAGTTGGCAAGAACCAAGTAAGAGTAGTTCCATGTTTAAACAGGTCATTAAAAATTGCAACGTTTCTATTAACTGTCCCTAAATTTGGTTTATTTTGGTTTCAGACACCTCAGAATATGAACATGGTTAACAATTACACGTACATTTCTAAAAATGACAAACTGTGAGTTGACTCCTAAACTGCCACTAGACTGTGGAGTGGGACACGCAGTGGCCTCGACAGAGGAACCAGGCAGCACTCGCATGTGTTCAGTTGGACAGTCCACAGTTAAACATATTATACAGGGACACACTTTATATAACAAAAACCTATCTACAATAAAACTTGTATTTTGTCCAATCAAAACTGTACATGACACAAAGCTCTTTTGCTCTTTACATTCTAGTAAAATTAGCATTAAATGAGGAATTAATTCCAAGAAAGGCAAATTGTTGCCTACATTCCTTTTTAATATACTAAAAGTCCCTATAGATCCTAATATAGCTAATGCTGCCATATTGGAAAAATGTCAGTCAAGAACTGGTTTATGCATATAATTTACAAGCCACTGATTGTGTTGAAAAATTTGTGGAAACTAATAAAAACATAGAAAATCAAATTATTAATACAATACAGTGTTACTGTTGGTGTTTATATTTCTAATTGTAACTTTATTGTGAACTTAAAACAAACTTGTATTTGAATGAACTGATTTGCTGCCTCAGAAGACAGTGTTTGACGTTGCCACCATTGGCAACACTGCTTCAGGTTGCAACAGCCAGTTGCTTCCAAGATGGCAATCGGGAAGTATCTTGGCATTGCTTCGTGAGAAAGATATCTCGCCTTCTCGGATCCTCCGGAACTCTCGTTTTCGTCGTGGTAAATAAACATGATCAATGCCGGGCCGGATTACACAAAGTGTTGCATCAGCGCCTTTATCGGTCTACTAATGGTTGTCTGATCGTTAATAAAAAAAGTAACGGTTCATATGACGCGTGCGCGAAATGGGCAATGATAATTGTTGTTCGTCAAATGGTATATTACGTTATATTGGCAAGTAATTTGTGCCCTGGGAGATTGTATGAAGAACTACTAAGAAGCAAGATGTCGAAAGAATTATTAAAGAATTTCATTAAGTGACGTTATGTGAACTTGATCAAGTGTGCTTCCGCGCTATCATTTCCTTTGGGAAGTCGTCATTTTATGTCAGTTATTCACACCTAATAAATAAACAAGTAATCACCTCTAACAACAGCAAGAATCAACACTTTCCGGGTTTATTATCAATTCCAGTCAAGTGAACGTGTCTTGGTAACAAAGTTGCAGTTGCACCTGCGGCGCTTAAAGCTCATTTTGGAAGGTGGGAAAAAGACTTTAGCTAAACCAGACGACGTAGAAAAGTGTGCCTTTTTCCGCTCAATGTGCAAAGAGCTCACAAAAATTAAAGACAAATTCGACAAGGCTATCTCGAACATTGAGATTTGCAGCTGCAAAACAGAAGCAGACTCACCCCGTGACTACACTTTGCAATGGGACGAGTTTGACGCAATATATTTTGAAATTGATGCTATCGAAGACATGCTTAATATCAATGTTGATACTCCAGCTGCTGGTACACTAAACACCAAGGAAGCAGACAATCATTCTGCACTGAAGATGCCCGCTATAGAACTGCCGAAGTCCAATGGCATCGTGACGCAGTGGCTAGCCTTCTAGGATTTATTCCTGATACTTGTTCACAGCAACAGAAGTTTGCATGAAGTTCCTGTATTTGAAGTCTTCTTTGCAGGGTGAGGCCAGCGCTTTGGTAAGTACGTTGTCTGTGACAAATGCAAATTATGAAGTAGCAAGAAATTTGCTAGTTCAGCGATATAATCGGCCACGATTAATTGCTTCTCATCATTTAGAGTAGAATTCCAACGCTCCTTCAGTCAGTTCAGATTGTGTCCAATCCATAAAGGGGCTTCTAAATTTAGTTACCTAAAACATAGGAGCCTTAACGGTTATCGACCTTCCAACAGATCAGTGGGATGCGATATTGTTGCATTTTTTTGTACGGAAGTTGGACTGTCAACTAAGAAAACAGCGGGAGCTCACTCTGTCACATGATGAGAACGTACGATAAGTTCATGTCCTTTTTGGAGAAGCATTCACAAGTACGTCTATCTAAATCAGGTAGAGTTAATGTGGAACAAGTTGGAGGTGGCACCTTTGGTTCGTACAAAATGAGGTCAACTGGAGTAGCTAAAAATCCTAAATTTGCTTTGAATACATTGAAACCAGAAGTCCAGGACTGTGTGCATTGCAATGGGAAGCACTTTATCGCTAAATGTGAACCCTTCCTACAGCTGCCCAGTGAACAGAGATTCATTCGTATGAAAGAGTTAAAAGTGTGCATTAACTGTTTGGGGACAGGACATTTTGTAAGGAAGTGCTCTTCTAGTTTTACATGTCACACTTGTGTGACTAAAAATTGTGATATTTCAAATAAATTTATTTATTTAAAATTATGTATAAAGGAAAACATAAATCTCCATAGTACCTCTGAAAGTGTAAATTGCGTAGCCTCGGTTCCAACGTACGGGGAACTGCACGCATGAGCTTGGTTTTAGGCCTCGTGCAAGGGACCAAGTTCATGTGTGCAGTAAAGGTGAGGACAACACAGGAATTACACCCCAAGGTAATAACACCATCACTGAAGAAACTATTAAATTATGCAAGTATTTTTATTTATAAATGTTTTTAATAAATCAGTTTTAATAAAACTTCTGTGTTTGCGAGGCATTATTTCATCACTTCGTTTAACCATGAGTAGAAATTTCAACCATCATGTAGTTTTGAACTTTTTGGTTCATCTTCGTAAATACGGTTTCGTGATCATGTTTGATTTGCATTTACTTTATTTTTTGGAGGAAGAAGCCGGCACATGAAAAATATGTTATATTTATTTACATGCGACAAACGGTTTGTATTACCTTGTAGTAATGAAATAATCATACACTTTTAATTGGTACAGTAGAGCACCCCTTAACCGGAATTCCCTCAAACGGAACTCCCATTATCCGGAACTAATTTTATAAAAAAATTTCAAACGTCGCAAAGTTGTGCTATAACTTTCCCCACGCTCGCAAGAGGTCTTTCGTTGCTCACACCAGACTAGCACGATGGAGAGACAGCCGGCCCAAGTGGCACAGCTACAGCTATGCTGCATAATGACACAAGTGACAGTGACTAATGGCAATGTGCGACACATGCTGTTGGTTTTAGTGGTGCGACTTTCAGAATTTAGTGTTCTAATGTGTTAGTGTACAGGTACCGTATTTTGGCGTGTATAGACAGCACCAGCAGTTTTTTATGAAAAATTAGGGATAATTAATATTTCAAGTATAGGCCGCACTGAATTTTTGTATTCCCGTAAATATTGCCGGGCGTCATCGTGCTAGTGCGGCAACAGCAAACTATGGCAACGTCAAACTAATTAATTTGCCATTGAATGTTATCGTTGCCACGCTGCCTGGCCTCCGCCTGCTGAAAAGTGGTAACAGCGCAGTATTCAGCGTAAATAAAACTTTTGTATTTATTTCAAAATGCCTCAACACTGCGTTTAAATTGCGGAACATGTGCGGAGTGCGTAGCCTGACAGCTCCGCCGGCTGTTGTCGAGCAGGCAAGGTATGGTGCATGTGTGCGTGCGGCGTCACACACACACAGCTACTGCTGGCTGACTCATTCGACCAGAGAGAGAGAGAGAGACAGCATGACAAACAAAAAAGAAAAGGACGGAGGGAGAAAGAAAAGAAAGGAAGCGCACAAGCTGGATGGCGGCTGGAGGTGATACAAAGCAGAACAGTCGAGGAAANTGGTGCATGTGTGCGTGCGGCGTCACACACACACAGCTACTGCTGGCTGACTCATTCGACCAGAGAGAGAGAGAGACAGCATGACAAACAAAAAAGAAAAGGACGGAGGGAGAAAGAAAAGAAAGGAAGCGCACAAGCTGGATGGCGGCTGGAGGTGATACAAAGCAGAACAGTCGAGGAAAGGCAGGCTAAAGTATGCTGCGACCCATAAGCGTTTAAACACACGTGATGAGCTATTCATTTCTTATTATTTTATTTACTTCCTTAGAAACTACGTTAAAACATTANGCGTTTAAACACACGTGATGAGCTATTCATTTCTTATTATTTTATTTACTTCCTTAGAAACTACGTTAAAACATTAGAGTGTATTGTTCGTTGACAAATTTCTGAAAATGGTTTAGGGGGAAAATATTTTTTATTCCAATATCTCGTAAATAACCCGCACCCCACTTTTTGTCATTTTTTTGTAAAAATGTGCGGCCTATACATCTCGAAATACGGTACTTTGTGAACTTGGTCTATAATATGTCAGCCCCGCTCTTGTAAATGTATGTTGTGCCGACGTGCCATGCAGTAAGGCACGGAATTGAATATACTTCGGGAAGTTTTATCAGATGCACGTCAACACAAACAGTAACATGATATCCAGATCTCGCTAACTCAGGCAGACACACACGCGGAGAGCTAAGAAACCCCGCTAGAAGGTTGAGAATGGAGGTCATTAAAGCAGCGCCGGGAGTTTTACGACTCACATTTCATAAACAGTATGTAGTGTTTTTTTTAATGGTTTTGTAACTTTAAGGATAAAACTAATAATTTACACTCATAGATTTCTTAAGTTAAANATGGTTTTGTAACTTTAAGGATAAAACTAATAATTTACACTCATAGATTTCTTAAGTTAAAATTATGTGCCACATTTATATGAGTTCAGAGATGTCATATCTGAATTGGTTATATGTATGTCATATCAGTCAAGGCTTGTCTGCCTCTCACATGTGTTGCATATTTAATGGATTAGTCGATTAGGGCGTGTTGATCATTGACTTAGATGATGTCAGAGGCAGGAAGGAATGATAAAGCATGATAGGCAGAATGACACAGCATGAACTGGAACATTCTTGAAACAAGGTCATGCTATTTTTAGACTGAGTGAGTTATGAAAATTTGGGTAAGGAAACTTTTTGCAGGAAATTTTGCAGATTTGGAGGGAAATTCTGATAATTTTGCGGGAAATGTTAAGGAATTTTGAAGAAACAATATGGCGAGGTGGAATGATCGAGCATGATGTGACATCAAAGATAGTGGCCATGATGGCATCCAAGATGGTGGATAAAGGTCAAGGTCATCCAAGATAGAGGCTGTGATGTAATCCAAGATGGCGGTCGTCCGATCATCCGAATCCCCAACCCCCTGCCCAGAACTGTCATAATCTATCTACTCACACCCCTCCACATTTCCCCCTTCAGCTAATAGTCTCGTGATAGCTTCGCCTGTCACCTCAGATGTTGCACATATAGACAATTGATGGAAAATTGAGGACTTTTTAAAACCATCTCTATGGGAATAATAACCAATAAACATATTTCATGGTGGCCTCAGACATTAAATTTTTTGGTTGTGGTGAAAAATATACACTATGTAGTAGAAGCCAGGAATACTGCGGGTCAATTTATGTCCCCCAGCTTGAATAAATAAATGAGTGAAAAGCGTGAGGTCTTTTAGGGCCTGTATTAAGACATTTAGATAAATGTGTGGAATAGCTATTCCATAGATAAGCTACCTGATGTAACCTGTATTAAGAATATTTCTGTAGTTAAGTTATCCTTTAGATAAGTACTGCAATGTTTTGGTTCGTTACTGTGTATGTTGACAGTAAAAGCCACTATTTTATGGTGTTATGGCTTATGTCACTAGTGAGCGCGGGACACGTTTTGAACAGAATATCTATGTTAATGCTTCTTTAGCAAAAGTATATTTAAAAAAAAAACTATGAAAATTAATTGTATTGGAACACTGTGGGGTCCCTTGTAATTGTAACTGGTATATTTCTGAGATGGTAACAGAAAGTAAATATTTTGGGTATATATCTTTCAATTAGCAAATTTTTCTAATTATCGTCACAAAGCTTTTGATATCAAAGCAAGTTAATTGTTCTCTGATTTAGTACATGACTTTTTATAAATGCAACACAAATAGACAAAGTAAGCTGTTTCAGGATCTCTAGCGTAAAATTAACTAAATGCCCAAAATATGCAAAACATGTACCTATTCTTTAAGCCACTACGGGAATGTCGTGTCCTTACACGTAAGTTTGCACGAAACGTCTAGAAATCATACCACAACATATTCACCATAATGAACTATGCTCTACAGAAATTTAAACAAAGACATTCAAATGTTCAGTTAGTATCAAGCAATTTCTGTGCGCTGTACCTGAATGAGTGTATTGGAAAACTATTCCAGTAACATTATATATTTTCGTGTTCATACATAATGTTACAGGTGCCCTGAAATAATTATTGTATGTGCTATTTTTCTAAGGGATTTATTGGAATAGATCCAATATTGTTTTGGTACTTCAACAGTGAATGACAACCAAGGAGTGGATTTGAATTAGGAATGGTTAAAAATAGTTTTTTTTAAACTGAATCTTTTCATTTTACTGTAATGTTTTTCATGTTTCACAGTGCAATATATTCTCTGATGTATGATGCTTCTGCACAAGTCGAAAATCTTGAAATCAGTTAACACAACACTGTATTTTTGGCTAGTTAGAAGTCGCCAAATGTCCAAGTATGAAATGCTGTCCTATATAAGCCCAGGCATACAACGTATTTGTTCATAGNAGTTAGAAGTCGCCAAATGTCCAAGTATGAAATGCTGTCCTATATAAGCCCAGGCATACAACGTATTTGTTCATAGTTATTAATGTCACTGGTGATATCAACCCTCGCACAGCTTGCTTAACTTAATGACAGGTTATCACAATGCATGTGATCCTTTCTTACAACTCAAGATTGACGTTAGTGCCAATGTTTCTTAATTATATTTTCTAATACTCGCACGGAAGGGAGAGGAATATTTCAAGGCGTTCTATTCCTTAAAATGACATTCTAGGGCTAGTATTGTCTTTTTCCATTTTTTTTAAATTAAAAATTACAATTTCCAAAACTAATCTTCTGTATTGTTATCTACATTTGCCAGGTTTACCTGCCTTTTGCAGAATTATTACAAATAAAACTCAAAAATAGCAAAAAATATCAATTTATATTTTTATATAACCTTCAAAACCAAAATGCATTTAATCAAAAATAACACCATCTGATGTTTGAGACGTGATTTTGAAGCTCATCTAAAGGTATAAAGGCTTGTCTACAACTTGGAGTTGTAGATAGTTTAACCCCTTGATAAAAGTTCTAGTTAGCAATAACTATAGGTCGTAATACACTCTTTTGCTCCTTCTGGCAGCTAACTTTTAACACGTTGTGAAACTAGAGGTCGTAATACAAGCTAGGGATGGGCAAAAGCGTTATTTTCGTGTAACAGGTTCAAACATTCAAGTTCCAAGTAGAAAACATGTTCCAACAACACGTTATTTTTATAACAGGTCACCCTGAAATTGTTTCGTGAAACTGTTGAAGTACGGCGTGCATATGCACAGTGCTAAGAGTCGGAAGGGGAACTGGCAGTTTTTTTTTCAAATTTGTAATGGTAGATTTATAACACATTATTTTACCACAAACATCACATTGTGCATACTTTTTAACGTCATCTGTCACAGAGAAGTATGTCCACAATTACTTGTTTTCTGTTCATTGCAGCACTGACACTCACACAATTAACTAAAAAAAACTAAGAATAATTTATACTTTTNTTACTTGTTTTCTGTTCATTGCAGCACTGACACTCACACAATTAACTAAAAAAAACTAAGAATAATTTATACTTTTATTGTGAATAAGTACTGTACATTGTAAGTGATGAACACACAGCACGGAAACAGAATAACACGGCAGTGCCGGCTGCAAGTAACACGTTACCAGCAAAACTGTTTGTTGCTGTTTCGAGCGCAAACAAAACCGAAAACCAGTAACGGTTTGCGATGGAACAATGTAACTGTCTGTTTCTGTTATGAGCGCAACAGGAACACAATCGACTGCATATAACTGGTCGTGTTGGAACAACTACTCTGCCGCCATTTCGTACGCAACAGAACCGACAAGCGACAACGAGTAACTTGCTCTGTCGGAACTACGAACCTGCTTGTTATCGTTATCAAGCGCAGAGCTAACAGCAAAGAACATCTACAATGGAACTTCCTATCTCCCGTTATTCAGCATTATATTACAGCGTCGCTGATAAGTCTGTAATAAAAGCATCGTATTTGTCAGCAGTTGCAAACTTTGCAATTTGCTTACAGGCTATTTTCTGATAGTGCATCAATGAAGATATTTTTTCGCTGACCTAAACATTATCACTTCTCTTACAAAACATTTCTGCCTCAGAACCAGACATCCATACGAAAATATTCATGTTATCCCGACCCGTTATTTATTTAACAGGGTTTGCTGTGGAACATGTTCTTCACGTAAAAGTTATATGGGAACAGTGTTATTTTAACTGTTACGTTATATACCGCTCATTCTTAATACAGGCCCTTAGACATGTGGGTGGTTGGGATGAAGTGAAATCGGGGGAGGGGGCAAAAGGAGCAGGCACTGATATGTGTTCTCCATTTGAGAGAGGACAAATGCAGAGTTAGCAGTTGCTGACCGGAGTTAATTTTACAGCCGATATTGTTTGTTTTCCCGGAGTCAGTTTTGCTTGCGTGGTGCAATGCTGCAGAGAAGAAAGGTGCATTCTGTAGGTGACAAAGTGATTGCCTTCTCTTATACACAACCAATTTAACAACATTATGTTTATGCAGTATGTTAAATTTTTTATGAAAGAATTCCTCATAATTCAATTTTTATGTGAACGTGCGTGTGCAATCAATATCTTAACTTACGTGCAGTGCATGCAACATGGTATCAAGCAGCTGTGATCCACGCTGCTCGCTCGTTAGAAGAAAATGTATTTTACCCAGGATGAGGGTGTGGTTAATGATGTTTCCGCAAGGGGAGAAGGGGAAGGGGAAGAAAGATGTGGCCAGGAATGTGGGCGTGAGCGAGCACTTTGTTCTCCTGTCGAGAAAAGAAGACGACCGAGGAGGACACCTGCTGTGCATACGGAGATGCAATAAGGAGAAACTACACAAGGTGCCTAGAAATAAACATGCCCTTCCTCTGGCCGTGTTCTAATTCATTTGGAGTTTTGTTGTTTGTAATTTCTATTTAGCATTTAGTAAGGTTTAGTCGGAACACCACGACATTGAACTGTCTAGTACGCCATGTTGCTATTATTTTGGTGTTACCATGATTCCAAAATTAAAAGTCCATGTAATCTTAAAATAAACAAATTATTCCCAAAAGTTGTTAGAGGTTCGTTAAAATTAACAAAATAAAACTTATATGACGTGAAATTGTTACTTAACAAAAAATTGTCTCGTGAGAAAATACGTATTTAAATAATATTTCAGCAACAAGCCGAATTGCCATGCGGTCATTGATCATGCCAGAGTTTTTATGCCCGTTTTTTTGTAAAGCATAGGCGCTGAGACTTCTTAGGAAAATGAGGCATTTTCTTAGGAATACATGTCAGAAAGTAATGCTTCAGTAAACCTAGCTGCTGACGGACCCTTTCAGCTGCGGGCCCCAAAGTGAGCCACCGAGATGATACATGTTTTATGAAGTGGCGTTGGGGGACTCTCATTGTCCCTCTGTAAGCAATGTGGTGACCATTTATGATTTTGTATTTTGGTAATTTTTAATTTTGCTAACACCAATTGATACAGAGTACAAAATATTAAAATACAAAATACATCATCACAATTTTTAATACAAAATTGAGTCNCTGCAGCATTACAAAATACAAATCTTCTTACAGTAAAGCAGTATGCACTGGTACAACATGAAACACAATCGCACCATCGTTCAGTCCTACAAAATCGCCATATTTACACAGATATTTGGAAGAAGGTTCTGCAAAGCTTTAAATTGAGAGTATTTTGTGCTTGTTTTTATTATTATCCATAAATCACAACCTGACGTGCCGTAGACATGCACTCATTGTTACAGCACACATCTGAAAATAGTGACCACAGAACAAGGCGGGATAGCAAAATTATACAAAAGAAACAATTGACTGCAATACAGGACACAATCAATAGGAACTGCGAGACAACAGTCGTTTTGCACTAGACGCCTGTTTAAGCACAATTGATTGATCCTCATTAAAGTGGAAGGTTTACAGAGAACTTTAAAGACTTTTCCTGAAAAAGAGAACAAAAAAGTGACTGCTAAAAAAAATAACTAATATCATGAAAAGAGACTGTGTGGGAATCCAGGAAGTATGTGTATGATGACACAGGATGCCCAGGAAGAAAGTGTATGATAACAAAGGGTGCCTGGGAAGTTAAGTGAACACTGCACATAANGATGACACAGGATGCCCAGGAAGAAAGTGTATGATAACAAAGGGTGCCTGGGAAGTTAAGTGAACACTGCACATAAAGAAGCTACACAACAATTTATGGCTGTAACAATAACTCGCTATAGCAATAATTTATCTCGCTATCGTGAGTTGTCAATATAGTGAGGTTTCACTGTAGCTGGGGCCAGATTTTTCATACCAGCAGGGGATAGCATTTGGGCCTGGATTTAGTGCATTCTGATCGAGTTTCTCACAGGAGAGCTATTTTAATTATGAATAAATCCTGCGCTCTTTATTCCCAAGCTTCAACTTCTTATTGGAGGTAGTTCCTTCCTACTCCCAGTCACCCTACACAACTAATAACCCAGCATCCAACTCATTCCCAAACCCACCACATCCTCAGGGACATTGTAGCTGCTCCAATCTGTTCCAGTTGGACCAGAGTCCTACGAACATAACAGTNACCCACCACATCCTCAGGGACATTGTAGCTGCTCCAATCTGTTCCAGTTGGACCAGAGTCCTACGAACATAACAGTCAAGCACAGCACCAAGAAGTCATCACCAGGTAACACCCAGGTAAGTTCTGATTTACAGTCACCACACCCAACTACACAGCACACAACCACGATTCTCCACTGGATGTTGGAANCCAGGTAAGTTCTGATTTACAGTCACCACACCCAACTACACAGCACACAACCACGATTCTCCACTGGATGTTGGAACTGGAAGGCAGGTGTGAGTAACCAGGATCCTGACAGAGATAGGATAGGGCTGATGGACACTGAGCCTACTCGTCCACCTCTGTACAACACACCACAATTCTCTGCTGGGTGCAGAGGTTTGGAGGGCGGTGAAGAGTCTATCTAGTCCTGATCTTCCACTGGGGAATAGTATTACATTTTGTTGCAGCTGAGAGACCCCTGTGTTATTCCTGAACCTACTGTTTCCTCAGCCATTCTGCAAATAAGAGGGAGAAAGGAAGGGTAAAGTGGCTGCAGTCCAACAAACCCGAGTGTCAACACCCCCAAGGACCTCCGACTCAGGTGATGTACACTAAACTGAAGGAGCTCGCTCAACGTGCATGGCAGAAATTAATCAAGGAGACATTGCAATATGGACCCGGGCTTTTCCACCCACCAACAAGACTCTGGTGACCTGTAGCTGTGGGCCGTGACACGAACTGCCTGGCACACGTCGCACCCTATTTGTCTAAACAGCACGGTGAGACCAGGCCCAACGAGAACGAAGAGGCATGGTGCCCGTAGATCCGGCAATCTCACAGGGACTCTTCTACCCACCAATCAAGATCCTGGACCCCAGACCCCTGGATAGGGCCCGTGATGCACAGCTTTCAACAGCCACCGAAACCATTGATCATAACCACTGACCTGGTCTATCAGTTCCAGACTCGAGTCCCAGACAGGCGGTACCTGTCTACGCTTAAAGGGAAGAAAGTCGACGTTGCCATCCGACCCTCAATCGAGCAGTTGTTAACGTTGTGTGGAGAAATTAAAACATGTCAACGACTTCTCTTCCCTCATGAAAACGAAAGGAAGGAGTGGTAATAAATNCTTCTCTTCCCTCATGAAAACGAAAGGAAGGAGTGGTAATAAATGGCATCTCTTTCTTCCCTTTCAAAACAGGACGTCGTATTCACTTCCCTCATGAGCTTATTTGGCTTTCGTCCTGTTGCCAGGCAGAGCCCCATTCACGGATACAAAGAGTGGTGGAGAAAAGTATTGTTCCATTAGCAGCTAGAAGAGGGGAGGTAGCAAAAGAGAAAGTGGATTTTATGCTGTGGCAGTCAGTTGATCATCAGCAGACTATATACAGCCTTCAGTCTTCAACACTGCTTACTTTTCAAACAACGTTNTGTGGCAGTCAGTTGATCATCAGCAGACTATATACAGCCTTCAGTCTTCAACACTGCTTACTTTTCAAACAACGTTGTAAAGTTCCGTTGGAGGGAACTTTCACACTATAATTATTTATAATGCCGTACAGTTGTGCGCCATATTGTAAAGTTCCGTCTTTACTGTTACAAGCGTATATTTAATAATATAGCAGCCTCAAAGGTTAGGCGNGCTGCTCTCGGAAATAAAATGCCTTCATCTTACAAAACAGATCAGATTTATAAGCAATATACCATTCAATATATTCAGGTAAATGTATGTGCATTTATTTTCAGTCTTTGTTGTGTTTGCTGATGAGGGTCGGCAAAAAAATTATTTTCTTAACAGTCATTGGTTATTGGTTATTATAATTTTAATAATCTTATTGCGAACGATGGTTAGGTGTGAAAANTTCACAAACACGAAAGAATTTTACACTCGAGTCCCGAAAAATTCAGAATATTGCGTCATTACAACGTCACATAAAGGCTGCTGCTGCTCTCGGAAATAAAATGCCTTCATCTTACAAAACAGATCAGATTTATAAGCAATATACCATTNGCTGCTCTCGGAAATAAAATGCCTTCATCTTACAAAACAGATCAGATTTATAAGCAATATACCATTCAATATATTTAGGTAAATGTATGTGCATTTATTTTCAGTCTTTGTTGTGTTTGCTGATGAGGGTCGGCAAAAAAATGATTTTCTTAACAGTCATTGGTTATTGGTTATTATAATTTTAATAATCTTATTGCGAACGATGGTTAGGTGTGAAAANATTTTCTTAACAGTCATTGGTTATTGGTTATTATAATTTTAATAATCTTATTGCGAACGATGGTTAGGTGTGAAAAATTTAGTGATCAGATGTGCTGCACTGTCTTTCCTGGTCAACTTCTAAGCTTCCATGCATGTAACAGCATTCATATAACACGAGTTGCCCAGGAAGTAAGTGCGAAATGATGCGAAACAGTAATTTCCAGTTTTGATGATAATTAGCTTTGGTGATAATTTATCTTGCCATTGTCAGTTGTCATAGCTAAGTTTGACTGTATTTCATAGGAAGCATGATGGTGCATTCGAAATTGCCACAATAAGTTAGAGAAGTGACTGACCTGCCACAATGTCGCTGAGGTCGACGTTGATGAGGCGTCTGTTCTCGGACTGGATGGGCTGCAGTCCCGCCACTTCCGAGGCCACGGACAGTGTGCGGTACAGGAACTTTAACAGCCAGTCTCCCCTGCCAACATGCGACGATATCACCACACACTGCACGTGTACCAACACAACTGCTGCTGCGCACACATCCCTGTCTTAACCACTATTGTACCAGCTACAGTAACCGATTGTTTATTCATTTTCTACTTCTGTTTATGTGACTCTTAATAACTCTGGCTTACATACAATTTAATTTAATTTTGATGCAGTACTGCCCCCTGATTGAACACGGAATGAATGAACTTCATATAATATTTAATACATACACCTACCCAATTGATTACTAGTACACTGGAACCTGACTGATAAGACATTACAAATGATGGCGACAGATAGACTGAACGTGTGTTAATGATGAGTATGAGTTAACTGACAATAACCAAACAGAGACACAAAAAAGGACATTAATGAAAGTTGAAATAGNGTTAATGATGAGTATGAGTTAACTGACAATAACCAAACAGAGACACAAAAAAGGACATTAATGAAAGTTGAAATAGACATTAAATACTGCTCTCACAGTGAAATTAAAAGAGTAATAGTGGAGACAGATAATTTAATGCTGTAAATAATAACTGTGTGAATAAAAAAAAAAATAAGATTTAGTTCTTTTATTTTTATTAAGACCTCCATCCCTCACAAACTCAGATATGCCCCCCAGGCATTCATGTAACACTGGTGTTAGGAGTGGGATGGAGGCATTTAATTATTAATCAAGTTAGGCAATAAGCTAGTAATTAGTGATAAAAAAATGAATTAATTAAGACGGATTTGTACAACTATCGCAGTGAATGCTAACCAGACGATATCTGCAGAACTGGAAGCACTGCGAGCATTAATTGAGGGGCTAGGTAGCCAGATGGTTAGTGTGCGCGCAAGTGTAAATAGCTTAAAAGATTATGTAAATAATCAAATTATTAGTGTAAAAGAAAGTGTGAATGAAACTGTAAATAGTGTGAACGAGAATGTAAATAGTGTAAATGAGCCTGTAGACAAGAAAATGGACACAGCAAATGAAAATATAGAAAAGAAAATTGATCATGTAGACAGGAAAATAGAAGGCATTAATGAGTTAGTGATTACAAGAATTGACAGTGTGGACGAGAAAATTGACTGTACATGAAAGAAACGACAGCGTCAGAGGGAGGATGGAGAGTGTCGAGAACGAAATGAGTGCTATGAAGAAGGAATGGCAGGAATTTCTTCACCAGCACAGTTCCAGTACCACCACATCGACAGTCGGGAAAATTGAAGAAGCAGTGCAAGTCAAAACCAATACAGCAACCTCGGAGGAAAGCAAGAAAATCTGTGGCATTGGTGTCGCGCAGCCAGCAGTGGGGAAGGGGGTCTCAATTAAGCCCGCCCCCTATGATGGCCAGACTTCATGGCTGGAATATCAACACCAGTTTGAAATAATCACCACACTGAATGGCTGGTCAGCCAAACAGCGGACTTACTACTTCGAGACTGTACTGAGAGGCCCCGCACCGAGCATACTACAATCTCTGCCAGAGCAACATCAACTGGAGTACCTCANGTTAATGATGAGTATGAGTTAACTGACAATAACCAAACAGAGACACAAAAAAGGACATTAATGAAAGTTGAAATATACATTAAATACTGCTCTCACAGTGAAATTAAAAGAGTAATAGTGGAGACAGATAATTTAATGCTGTAAATAATAACTGTGTGAATAAAAAAAAAAATAAGATTTAGTTCTTTTATTTTTATTAAGACCTCCATCCCTCACAAACTCAGATATGCCCCCCAGGCGATCATGTAACACTGGTGTTAGGAGTGGGATGGAGGCATTTAATTATTAATCAAGTTAGGCAATAGGCTAGTAATTAGTGATAAAAAAATTAACTAATGAAGTTTGTTTTGTACAATTATTACAGTGAATGCTAACCAGACAAATATCTGCAGAACTGGAAGCACTGCGAGCATTAATTGAAGGGGCTAGGTAGCCAGATGGTTAGTGTGAGCGCAAGCGTAAATAGCTTAAAAGATTATGTAAATAATCAAATTATTAGTGTAAAAGAAAGTGTGAATGAAACTGTAAATAGTGTGAACGAGAATGTAAATAGTGTAAATGAGCCTGTAGACAAGAAAATGGACACAGCAAATGAAAATATAGAAAAGAAAATTGATCATGTAGACAGGAAAATAGAAGGCATTAATGAGTTAGTGATTACAAGAATTGACAGTGTGGACGAGAAAATTGACTGTACATGAAAGAAACGACAGCGTCAGAGGGAGGATGGAGAGTGTCGAGAACGAAATGAGTGCTATGAAGAAGGAATGGCAGGAATTTCTTCACCAGCACAGTTCCAGTACCACCACATCGACAGTCGGGAAAATTGAAGAAGCAGTGCAAGTCAAAACCAATACAGCAACCTCGGAGGAAAGCAAGAAAATCTGTGGCATTGGTGTCGTGCAGCCAGCAGTGGGGAAGGGGGTCTCAATTAAGCCCGCCCCCTATGATGGCCAGACTTCATGGCTGGAATATCAACACCAGTTTGAAATAATCACCACACTGAATGGCTGGTCAGCCAAACAGCGGACTTACTAATTCGAGACTGTACTGAGAGGCCCCGCACCGAGCATACTACAATCTCTGCCAGAGCAACATCAACTGGAGTACCTCACACTGGTGTCGGCCTTGGAGCTACGTTTCGGCGACAGATACCTGCAACATGCCCACCATGCACAGCTGCGAAGTCGCACCCAGCAACCAGGGGAGCCACTGCAGAAGCTATGGCAAGACATAGTGCGGCAGTCTCAATATTTCTGGAAGGGTGCTCCGAGGAGGCGCGCGACATCATCGCAGTCGGCTTCTTCACTGATGCCATCGCTAACACAGAGGTACGGCAATCAGTAAGTCTAGCTGCACCCCACAACATGCGTGACGCCCTGGCCTGAGCACTGGAGGTGGAGTCAGCAAGACAGGGGGCTGCACCCCGACGTCAGGTAAGGGCGGTGATGCTGAATGAAGATGACGACTACAGCATGAAGAAGACACTGAAGGAATTGCAGTTGGCTGTGAAGGACATCTCTTCCAGGGTCTGCGCTACAGAGCTTCGCTGCTCCCCACCTAAACGGTTGGAGTGTTGGTCATGTGGACGGCCAGGGCACCTGAGAGCCTACTGCCCACAATGACAACAGCAGCAAAGGCAGCAGCGAGAAAAGAGGCAGTGACAGGCAGGTGAGAATACAGAACATTTGGAAAACTTGTAAACACCGATCTTAGGGGACGAAGGTCTGTGACTGCTGGAGAGATGGCCCCAATTTTCTTACACGTACGGTCAGTGAAACAAGGTTGGGATACAAAACTGGTGGAGGGGAACCTGAATGAATGATGTTTCTTGCCAGATGGTCGTCGACACTGGGGCGAACATAACAGCTTAAAGACCAGACATCCTCGGGCCTTCCCCCCAGCGATCGCCTGACTACAGCAACAGGTGAGGCCACACCAGTAAGAAGTAAATCAGCAGTTTATTGTATAAAGATGTGATTTTGTAGTGAGAAATGTTCAAAAATGGTTAAGTAAAATTTAAATGCAAATTTTACTGATGGAGGATGGGACAATANTTTTGTAGTGAGAAATGTTCAAAAATGGTTAAGTAAAATTTAAATGCAAATTTTACTGATGGAGGATGGGACAATATCAATCTAAATTTCAATAACAACCCTTCCAAAATAATGGAACTTTTCCCAGGAACCGTGAAAGGTCGTACAATCGAGAGTTAACTTGTGCCGCTGGCGCCTTAATACTTTTAGTGATGCCATCCGCTATGCATGTTTTCGGTGCGTTTGTGTGCGCGCTCTGTTTCCTTTCTCTGCTTTACGTTCTTTGGCTCCCCCTCTCTCCCTGCACTTGTGCGTTGTCAACCTCGTCTGCTCAGTTAGGGTTTCAATAGTGCACTTTCGCCTGCTCTTTCTTACTACCGGCCAGTCACTTGGTCGTTGGTTTCCGCTAGGGAGTCGTCGAATCGCTGGTGAGTCATGAGTNTTTTGTAGTGAGAAATGTTCAAAAATGGTTAAGTAAAATTTAAATGCAAATTTTACTGATGGAGGATGGGACAATGTCAATCTAAATTTCAATAACAACCCTTCCAAAATAATGGAACTTTTCCCAGGAACCGTGAAAGGTCGTACAATCGAGAGTTAACTTGTGCCGCTGGCGCCTTAATACTTTTAGTGGTGCCATCTGCTATGCATGTTTTCGGTGCGTTTGTGCGTGCGCTCTGTTTCCTTTCTCTGCTTTACGTTCATTGGCTCCCCCTCTCTCTCTGCACTTGTGTGTTGTCAACCTCGTCTGCTCAGTTAGGGTTTCAATAGTGCACTTTCGCCTGTTCTTTCTTACTACCGGCCAGTCACTTGGTCGTTGGTTTCCGCTAGGGAGTCGTCGAATCGCTGGTGAGTCATGAGTNTCTTTCTTACTACCGGCCAGTCACTTGGTCGTTGGTTTCCGCTAGGGAGTCGTCGAATCGCTGGTGAGTCATGAGTTGTCATGTCAAGGTTAGCTTGATGTTTTTAATGTGATTATGTAAAATTGTGGCATAGTTGAAGTTTGCTTGAGGCGTGCTGTCATGTAGTGTCTCTTCAAAATTCTTGTTTAGTTCGTGGTTCATAATTATAGTTCGGAGTAGCCTAAGCCACCTCACGACAGTGGTGAGAATGTTTTAATAGCATTTACATTTCTGTAATTTTTTGCATGGCTGCCTCTGTCAGTTGAAGCCTGGGGTGCTCCAAGTTGTAGATCATAAGTTTTTTGACACGGTGCTCATGTTAATTTTCGGATGCTCATTTTATGTTGCCTTTTAACCTTTATTATTGTCAAGGGGCCCGCCGACCTGTATTCCATTTATTCTGTATTTCTACATTTTAGTATGGTGTGTGGATTTTTTGAATGATTATGAGGTCTTTGGTTAGGGCCAGTTGGTCACCCTTCTTTTAATGTGTGCATTTAATATAACTTTTATTAAATATATAAATCTTAGTAGATTGAGTGGTGCAGCTATGATTTGGGTCACCGTGATCACAACATAATTCAATAGGCAGATGTCTTGTGAACAAAATGATATCCTGGAAGAGTGTATACAACACCCACTCGTCATCAAATAATTTGAAAACACTATGCCTGAATACAGCACTGCCTGTGGCAAGTACATGTAGAATTTGGTGAGGAAAATTGGAAGATGTGGTTATTAATAAATGCAGGACAACATGAAGAAACATATCTTACTTAATGAACACATGTAATTGCTGCTGTCTCAAAAATCATACTTTTTCAAATGAAACATTATTAACCACTTTCCAAGGCAGACATCTATTAAACAAGACATCCCTTGCTGTGGTTTAAACATAAATCTGGTTTACAGAGATAAGCTTCGGCTGTCTTCTGGCAATACTTCCATACGACCAGCGTGACTTCATTTTCACCCCTTACACTGAAGGCCACAAGGGGCAGTGTTGCCTAGCAACCAGCATGGCGTCCTNCAGCGTGACTTCATTTTCACCCCTTACACTGAAGGCCACAAGGGGCAGTGTTGCCTAGCAACCAGCATGGCGTCCTCTAACCCTCTCTTCCGTGGCCTGTAGAGGAACTGTCACAGTTCACAGACATTGCACTATGGAAACAGTCGCTGTAAGCCATCTCAGCTACCTGGCGGCTGGCAGCATGCCTCTCAGTGGGTACAAAATCTATGTACGTAATGACAGGTGTTGTTAGTGAATCAGAATATGTCCCTATACCCCATACTCATTAAGGTGCAGTTCTACTATAGTTCATAAAACAGACTGTGAGAGCAGTAGAGTGTGCTAAAAGCCAGGACGCAGAGACGCACATGCATGTACACGCACCTGCAGTAGCCATTGACAATCCTGCCAGCGACGACCCTCATCAGCTTCTCCCAGTGGGCGGCTTTGCCAGTGACCGGCGTGCCCAGAAGGATGGCGTCCTCTATGATGCCTTCGCAACCCTCCATCTGCGACATCTCCTGCAATCACAACACTGCAATCTGTCACGCCTTACCCTCGTACAGCAGAAAACCGCCCTCCTTCCTATCTGCAGTGTAAAGTAACGTGAACTACAATTTCATACTTGGGTAACATGGTACAGCATGCAAGTCTCCATAAACGTACTCAGTCCCGAACCATCCAGAACACAACATACCGTATTTACCCGTGAACCAACCACACATTTCTTCTCAGAAACAAATTTGGAAATTAGGAGTGTGGGTCTTATATGAAGATACAATTTTGGAGAAAAATAATTAAAATAGTTGGGTTTGTCATTGCAGAGACCAGCACATGGCTACGGTAATGATGGTGGGGTCAGCCGCGTGATGTTTATTGACAAAGCAGATATTGTTTACGAGAACTGGAGTGGGAGTGTGGCTGGCTGACTGGCGTACAGCCGGTAGTCCACATTCCAAGTGTTTGTTTAAAGTTGTTCATGTTTTTCATACGCAGGCAACTGTTTTAAACAGTAATCACATGAGAACAAATAATGTTTATGCTTATTTACACTGAGGTGTTACATGCTGTGAGATAAGTGGGATTTTATGTTTATACGTATCTTCTGGTTGTATGTATTTTATTGTGCTCAGACTGTACTTGCTGACAGCTTCCACACATGTTATCAATCGACTGGCAGGCATCGGTATACATCACGGGAAGGAAAAACAGGCCAAGCCACAAAAAACCGCACCCACCCTATTTTCAAGGTGCCATTTAAAAACAAATGTAGTAAGTTATATATTTTGAGTAATTATGGTATAGTTCCTACCATATTTTGTTATTGAAACACAATGAAAAAGCTTATTCAACACAGTTGTGCACTGAAACACGTGTTTTTAGTACTGAACATAAATAAAATTTATTTTACTTGGGANGTAATTATGGCATAGCTCCTACCATATTTTGTTATTGTAACGCAATGAAAAAGCTTATTCAACACAGTTATGCATTGAAACACGTGTTTTTAGTACTGAACATATAAAAAAATGTATTTGGCTTGGGAGGAGGATGTCCAAAATGTGGATTGCTGGTCTTACATGGGGACAAGTGGTACATGGGTAAATACAGTACTTGTAGAAGATTCAGAGAATGTACACTGCAGTAAGAGGTATGCATCCAGGCATAAAGATTTAATGTTGTTCAACAGCACAACAAATTTTCCCTAAAACAATTGTTACGATGAAATAATTTTTTACTTATAAAATTTGACTGCCTGCTCTAATAAGGTAGACTGAATGGAATACACAGTAATCCAAACAACATCATACCACACCCTTCACAATGTGCTGCAGTTATGCAATGATGTCTTTCATGTTTTGTTTTGTTTTCCAAGACCTTCCTGTTAAAACAACTGGGACCTAAATGGTTTTTTTTTTTGTTGGGCATATAATTTACCTGAACCCAGCTATATCTACTTTTGAAATATTAATGTACAAGATATGGTATGTTGCAAAGATGTTCTGTTGATGAAGTTGTCAATTCTAACACAGCTGTTGTAAATATTGCACAAGCCCACAGTACTATATTCATGCAAATGGGTTAAATCTGAACTTGGTGATGAATTGTGGTGTTTCCATTAAATGTATGGTGCAACTTTTCTGATTTTCATTATTTTTTATTCAACTACTGGTAGTCTGAACACTGATAATCCAACTTATCAGATAATTAAATATTTGGATTACTGTGACCCTACTGTATACATTATCTAGGCAAGTGCATGCCATTACCTGGATTACTGTATAAAGTACCTAGGCAATGGCAGTGCATACCATTACCTACCACCATTCTGCATTACACAACGACAGAAATGCTATTAGGAAGCAGGTGGCGTGGACAGCAAGCCACCACCACGCCAGGTTGCCACACAAACAGAACCCACCTCCTCCACCACGACGAGCATTTCTGCTGTGAGATCTCTCCTTTGGATGCCTACTTGCTCTCACAACTGTTCCACTGCTTGTTGGTGAACGTGTAGTACAGCCAGAGAATGATGGTGAAGCATCACACGAGAGTTAAGCTGAATGTAGCCTTGCCTAAGATTGTGCTTCCCAACTTCAATGACACCCCACACCATTGCTTGAACTTTTCACATTTTTTTCTGACTTTAGTAACAAATAATGCAAGACTGTCTTCCAAAGAAAAATGAGCTTATTTGACGGATAATTTTGTGTTTATCTTCTTGAGGTGATCTCGTGTCTATCTTGTCTGAAGCCAGTTTCAAAGTTCCCTAAATGGAAGGTAGGGCTTAACATCTCATCGACAGCGAGGTCATTAGAGACAGAACAAGTTGCTCAGAGAAGCAGGAATAGGATAGGAACCAGACATGGCCACCTTCTGTCAAAGTTGCCTGGAATTTGCTCTTTAACCATCATGATAACAAATAATCACTAATGTTTGCATATGTTGAGTCCCTTTGGCAAACACTTTCAACTTCAGCTGACTTGCCAAGGTCCTTGCACCAACTGTTGACAGTCATTACTGTCATTACATGGAGGCATTGGGGGCTGCTATGAACCAGTGGGATGTGATCTTACAGCCAATATTGTGTGAGTGACTGGACCCAAACAGCAGGTGTGGTGAGAGATGACATTAGGTCACCAATTTCCCAATTTGAATGGATTCAGTGCATTCTTTGAAAAACATTGTAGAGTTCTAGAGTAGTTAGCTCATCTCATTCCCTGGATCATAGTTTTCCAAACAGAAACTTCATGTTCCATTTCAGCATCATTCACACATCAACATCAAATTTCCTTGTGAGTTCAACACAGTCATGTTACGTGTGCAATGCTTCAAGTCCCCTGTCCCAGTGTCCTGAATTCTATCAAGTGAGGACGCCATGGTGGTGTTGAGGTTACACTACTCGCCTCCCACCTAGGCGAACCGGGGTCGATTCACACTCATCAGCTCTCAAGACCTCAATGTTAACAGCTGCCTAAATCTCTTCACTCCCTGTATCAATTGACTACTAAAGAACAATATGCAATTGTGAAACAAAAACAATGTATGAACTGCCTTGCCAAATTTCATCAGTCAAAGAGCTGCCCTCTGACCTCAAAGTTGCATGTGTGGTATTAAATACCATTCCCTGCTCCAATTTGAACAGTTGCTTGATGAAAACCATGACCAGGGTTCTACTGTTTCTCCATCATGTGAGCAATCTGCATTTGTCCTCTCAGCAGTCATGTTTGTCGTTTCAAGTTCTGACCGCACCATTCTGTTGCCACAGTCCAAGTAGGGGTTCTTGATTCTACCAGCAGTCTATGTGTTGTTACGGCATTGTTCGACAATCAGGACAGCTAGCTTCATCTCTGGCTGATGTATACAAAAGTTACATNAGGCATTGTTCGACAATCAGGACAGCTAGCTTCATCTCTGGCAGATGTACACAGAAGTTACATTTAAGGCATGATAAGGCTCATTTGCCAGTTCGTGGCTAATTAAAACACTCCTGTCAATGTGTTGAGAGCTGTTATATCCATTTTTATTGTTACATTTGGTGATATTGGACCTCCCTTTGTCCTCAATGACTTAATTTTAACTTGCATTACTGGAGATTTGCCCAGTGTCAAGATTTTATCTGAAGTGTGTAGTGCCACGTCTAGCTCTTAAGCATATACGAATCCTTCCTTCGACACTCCTAGCCCTTTCGACCTTCTTACTGGTGCGAATCTCATTCCCCAACTGGTGACTGGAGACAGGACGAATGGCTCACTAATGACATTAGGCTTGGTGGTTGGTTGGATTTTAAAGGGGAAGGAGGCATGCAAACCTGTTTCTTACTCCTAGTCCTTGTGTATCTCTTTTGTCACTTCATTCCCCCAGTGGTAGAAGTTATGATACAGATTTGGGAAGTTGAAAAGTTTGCCTGAGGACGATGTCTGTAAGAAAATGTTTGTTGGAACCTACACTCAGAACAAAAATGATTGTTACACTGTGTGAATGCTATTTCGCACCTCTCACCCTGAAGTTGAAGCCACCANAGCGTGACTTCATTTTCACCCCTTACACTGAAGGCCACAAGGGGCAGTGTTGCCTAGCAACCAGCATGGCGTCCTATAACCCTCTCTTCCGTGGCATGTAGAGGAACTGTCTCAGTTCACACACATTGCACTATGGAAACAGTCACTGTAAGCCATCTCAGCTACCTGGGGGCTGGCAGCATGCCTCTCAGTGGGTACAAAATCTATGTACGTAATGACAGGTGTTGTTAGTGAATCAGAATATGTCCCTATACCCCATACTCATTAAGGTGCAGTTCCACTATAGTTCATAAAGCAGACTGCGAGAGCAGTAGAGTGTGCTAAAAGCCAGGACGCAGAGACGCACATGCATGTACACGCACCTGCAGTAGCCATTGACAATCCTGCCAGCGACGACCCTCATCAGCTTCTCCCAGTGGGCGGCTTTGCCAGTGACCGGCGTGCCCAGAAGGATGGCGTCCTCTATGATGCCTTCGCAACCCTCCATCTGCGACATCTCCTGCAATCACAACACTGCAATCTGTCACGCCTTACCCTCGTACAGCAGGAAACCGCCCTCCTTCCTATCTGCAGTGTAAAGTAACCTGAACTACAATTTCATACTTGGGTAACATGGTACAGCATGCAAGTCTCCATAAACGTACTCAGTCCCGAACCATCCAGAACACAACATACCGTATTTACCCGTGAACCAACCACACATTTCTCCTCAGAAACAAATTTGGAAATTAGGAGTGTGGGTCTTATATGAAGATACAATTTTGGAGAAAAATAATTAAAATAGTTGGGTTTGTCATTGCAGAGACCAGCACATGGCTACAGTAATGATGGTGGGGTCAGCCGCGTGATGTTTATTGACAAAGCAGATATTGTTTACGAGAACTGGAGTGGGAGTGTGGCTGGCTGACTGGCGCACAGCCGGTAGTCCACATTCCAAGTGTTTGTTTAAAGTTGTTCATGTTTTTCATACGCAGGCAACTGTTTTAAATAGTAATCACATTAGAACAACGAATTAAATGTTTATGCTTATTTACACTGAGGTGTTACATGCTGTGAGATAAGTGGGATTTTATGTTTATACGTATCTTCTGNAATGTTTATGCTTATTTACACTGAGGTGTTACATGCTGTGAGATAAGTGGGATTTTATGTTTATACGTATCTTCTGGTTGTATGTATTTTATTGTGCTCAGACTGTACTTGCTGACAGCTTCCACACATGTTATCAATCGACTGGCAGGCATCGGTATACATCACGGGAAGGAAAAACAGGCCAAGCCACAAAAAACCGCACCCACCCTATTTTCAAGGTGCCATTTAAAAACAAATGTAGTAAGTTATATATTTTGAGTAATTATGGTATAGTTCCTACCATATTTTGTTATTGAAACACAATGAAAAAGCTTATTCAACACAGTTGTGCACTGAAACACGTGTTTTTAGTACTGAACATAAATAAAATTTATTTTACTTGGGAGAAGGATGTCCAAAATGTGGATTGCTGGTCTTACATGGGGACAAGTGGTACATGGGTGAATACAGTACATACTTGTAGAAGATTCAGAGAATGTACACTGCAGTAAGAGGTATACATCCAGGCACAAAGATTTAATGTTATTCAACAGCACAACAAATTTTCCCTAAAACATTTTTTTAATGAAATAATTTTTTACTTATAAAATTTGACTGCCTGCGCTAATAAGGTAGACTGAATGGAATACACAGTAATCCAAACAACATCATACTTCACAATGTGCTGCAGTTATGCAATGATGTCTTTCATGTTTTGTTTTGCTTTCCAAGACCTTCCTGTTAAAACAGCTGGGACCTAAATGGTTTTGTTTTTTTTTGTTGGGCATATAATTTACCTGAACCCAGCTATATCTACTTTTGAAATATTAATGTACAAGATATGGTNTTTTTTTTTGTTGGGCATATAATTTACCTGAACCCAGCTATATCTACTTTTGAAATATTAATGTACAAGATATGGTATGTTGCAAAGATGTTCTGTTGATGAAGTTGTCAATTCTAACACAGCTGTTGTAAATATTGCACAAGCCCACAGTACTATATTCATGCAAATGGGTTAAATCTGAACTTGGTGATGAATTGTGGTGTTTCCATTAAATGTATGGTGCAACTTTTCTGATTTTCATTATTTTTTATTCAACTACTGGTAGTCTGAACACTGATAATCCAACTCNATGTATGGTGCAACTTTTCTGATTTTCATTATTTTTTATTCAACTACTGGTAGTCTGAACACTGATAATCCAACTCATCAGATAATTAAATATTTGGATTACTGTGACCCTACTGTATACATTATCTAGGCAAGTGCATGCCATTACCTGGATTACTGTATAAAGTACCTAGGCAATGGCAGTGCATGCCATTACCTACCACCATTCTGCATTACACAACGACAGAAATGCTATTAGGAAGCAGGTGGCGTGGACAGCAAGCCACCACCACGCCAGGTTGCCACACAAACAGAACCCACCTCCTCCACCACCACGAGCATTTCTGCTGTGAGATCTCTCCTTTGGATGCCTACTTGCTCTAACAACTGTTCCACTGCTTGTTGGTGAACATGTAGTATAGCCAGAGAATGATGGTGAAGCGTNTGAACATGTAGTATAGCCAGAGAATGATGGTGAAGCGTCACACGAGAGTTAAGCTGAATGTAGCCTTGCCTAAGATTGTGCTTCCCAACTTCAATGACACCCCACACCATTGCTTGAACTTTTCACATTTTTTTCTGACTTTAGTAACAAATAATGCAAGACTGTCTTCCAAAGAAAAATGAGCTTATTTGACGGATAATTTTGTGTTTAACTTCTTGAGGTGATCTCGTGTCTATCTTGTCTGAAACCAGTTTCAAAGTTCCCTAAATGGAAGGTAGGGCTTAACATCTCATCGACAGCGAGGTCATTAGAGACAGAACAAGTTGCTCAGAGAAGCAGGAATAGGATAGGAACCAGACATGGCCACCTTCTGTCAAAGTTGCCTGGAATTTGCTCTTTGACCATCATGATAACAAATAATCACTAATGTTTGCATATGTTGAGTCCCTTTGGCAAACACTTTCAACTTCAGCTGACTTGCCAAGGTCCTTGCACCAACTGTTGACAGTCATTACTGTCATTACATGGAGGCATTGGGGGCTGCTATGAACCAGTGGGATGTGATCTTACAGCCAATATTGTGTGAGTGACTGGACCCAAACAGCAGGTGTGGTGAGAGATGACATTAGGTCACAAATTTCCCAATTTGAATGGATTCAGTGCATTCTTTGAAAAACATTGTAGAGTTCTAGAGAAGTTAGCTCATCTCATTCCCTGGATCATAGTTTTCCAAACAGAAACTTCACGTTCCATTTCAGCATCATTCACACATCAACATCAAATTTCCTTGTGAGTTCAACACAGTCATGTTACGTGTGCAATGCTTCAAGTCCCCTGTCCCAGTGTCCTGAATTCTATCAAGTGAGGACGCCATGGTGGTGTTGAGGTTACACTACTCGCCTCCCACCTAGGCGAACCGGGGTCGATTCACACTCATCAGCTCTCAAGACCTCAATGTTAACAGCTGCCTAAATCTCTTCACTCCCTGTATCAATTGACTACTAAAGAACAATATGCAATTGTGAAACAAAAACAATGTATGAACTGCCTTGCCAAATTTCATCAGTCAAAGAGCTGCCCTCTGACCTCAAAGTTGCATGTGTGGTATTAAATACCATTCCCTGCTCCAATTTGAACAGTTGCTTGATGAAAACCATGACCAGGGTTCTACTGTTTCTCCATCATGTGAGCAATCTGCATTTGTCCTCTCAGCAGTCATGTTTGTCGTTTCAAGTTCTGACCGCACCATTCTGTTGCCACAGTCCAAGTAGGGGTTCTTGATTCTACCAGCAGTCTATGTGTTGTTACGGCATTGTTCGACAATCAGGACAGCTAGCTTCATCTCTGGCTGATGTATACAAAAGTTACATTTAAGGCATGATAAGTCTCATTTGCCAGTTCGTGGCTAATTAAAACACTCCTGTCAATGTGTTGAGAGCTGTCACATTAATTTTTATTGTTATATTTGGTGATACTGGCCCTCCCTTTGTCCTTAATGACATAATCTCAACTTGCAATACTGGAGATTTGCCCAGTGTCAAGATTTTATCTGAAGTGTGTAGTGCCACGTCTAGCTCTTAAGCATATACGAATNTACTGGAGATTTGCCCAGTGTCAAGATTTTATCTGAAGTGTGTAGTGCCACGTCTAGCTCTTAAGCATATACGAATCCTTCCTTCGACACTCCTAGCCCTTTCGACCTTCTTACTGGTGCGAATCTCTTTCCCCAACTGGTGACTGGAGACAGGACGAATGGCTCACTAATGACATTAGGCTTGGTGGTTGGTTGGATTTTAAAGGGGAAGGAGGCATGCANGGAGACAGGACGAATGGCTCACTAATGACATTAGGCTTGGTGGTTGGTTGGATTTTAAAGGGGAAGGAGGCATGCGAACCTGTTTCTTACTCCTAGTCCTTGTGTATCTCTTTTGTCACTTCATTCCCCCAGTGGTAGAAGTTATGATACAGATTTGGGAAGTTGAAAAGTTTGCCTGAGGACGATGTCTGTAAGAAAATGTTTGTTGGAACTTACACTCAGAACAAAAATGATTGTTACACTGTGTGAATGCTATTTCGCACCTCTCACCCTGAAGTTGAAGCCACCAAGCCCCAAATCATTAACTGATTGCTTGGCCTTGAAAGGCACCACTGAAGGGACTCTGAACTACAATATATGCACTTGGACTTCATAAAAGCGTATCTTGCTTCGGGGCACATGGAAAGGGTTCCTCCAGACCAGGGGTCTATTCCACAAACAAACTTTGCAACTTTTCACTTTGCAATTTGCATATCTTGACAAGTACAAAGGAAATCTGTTCCACCAATGTTGTTCACCTCTTTGCAATTTGCTACCCAGTTTGCAAATTCTTTGCACAATAGTGTTTTCAGTGTTTATTTACATTGAAATTTAGTGTACATAGTCATTTTAAAAATTTGCAAGTTAAAAGGCACCAAGAGTAAAAAGAACAAAGTTACACAAAAAATTAGTTGTATTGGAAAACGTAATGTTTTATTTGGAAACTTTTCAAGTACTATAAAAGAAAAACATAAAGAGAAGGGATGAAATAAAGTCCTTTCAAAAACACAGACCCTCCAGTCATAGGGGCTGATAAGAGGTGGACATTTGCAAGATATCAGCTGTGAGGGCTGTGGAAAAGTCACAAATTGTGAGATGATCCTTGGGGGAAAAAAACTGTAATAGAGAAATATTAGTAGCAGTGAAATTCTTTTGTTTTGTAGATGAAGTTTCATATAACTTGGACAAACCTTCTTTAAGATCAGTTTTTAGTCTACTTTCCGAAGGAAAGAAAGGCTTACGAGATCACTTTCCTGTCTGTATGTCTATGTGTGTGTATGTGTGAGCCTGTGTGTGTGTCTCCTCTTTTCAATTTTTGAATGCGTGAACCGAATTTCACCAAACTTGACAACCATATTAAACTTGGTAAGAACATCTCAATTATAATTTTGGACCATGACGTGTGCTTACTTAAAAAATGGCGGGTATTTTAAAATTTAGGGGATATGTTAACGTTCCCTGAGCGGTCGGGAATAGTATTGCGGATGTCGTCCGGCGACTATGTTAAGAAAAGTCAGAATATTACACAATACATATTCCTATTTCGAATAGAATGGGTGCCTGCTCACTAGATGAGCATGAAGTCACAGTTCTCAGGATCGTCTGCCGAACGATCACGTGGCTGTATCTCCTGACACACACGGTACCAATTTAAAGGAAAACCTAATATATAGTAGTGGTATTGACGCTCCCCAGCACGCCTTAGTATTATTACCTATTACCTTATAAATGTAGGATGCCACCTTGAGGCGTCAATGACTTCCTAGATAGGGCCAGAACCCGAAATACAACACTACATGAGAACTCACAACTTTCGGTTAACTCAAGTAAACTGTATTGCCGAATAGTGTACAGAGTTACATGTATACAATGCAAACTAAAGCGGACCTGACTCACAAGGCCTACCAGCGACCGTTACAGTACAAAAAGATCAAGAATGGTGTGAAAAACACTTACAGTAGTAATTAAACCGCTGGGGTCGATACATTGAGCTGACAGAGGGGTGCTGCAAATGCGGGGAAGGCTGTTGGTAAACTAAATAACATTTACAGTAATTTATGTTAACCTATTGCAGTTAAGTGTTCAGAACAAAGTATTAAAGTCCCCTGTGATGCAACACACGTGCAGCACCTAAGACCCATAGAATCAGACTCCCAGGGGTAGCGTAGGCTACCTACGTCCTCGCCGAGAGCTCGCGCCATCTCGTGAGGTATCTTAGTGTACTGACCTCATTACAAACACACGTAAAGCATACAGACAATAGGACCCTTCAACGNATAACATTTACAGTAATTTATGTTAACCTATTGCAGTTAAGTGTTCAGAACAAAGTATTAAAGTCCCCTGTGATGCGACACACGTGCAGCACCTAAGACCCATAGAATCAGACTCCCAGGGGTAGCGTAGGCTACCTACGTCCTCGCCGAGAGCTCGCGCCATCTCGTGAGGTATCTTAGTGTACTGACCTCATTACAAACACACATAAAGCATACAGACAATAGGACCCTTCAATGTTCGGGATGGACATACCTTAGCATGAGGAGACTTCAGAGTTCTTTCTCAAGCACTAATTTAAATACAAAACATGATTACGTGGCTTGCAGAGCATGTGGGAAATTTAGGCCTGTTAAGTTGGGGCGCTCTACGACCAGAACGGTCAGGTTGAAAGAAAGATTAATTATTTCCCACGTCACTAATTGGCTTGATTAGACACACAATGGCACTCGGAAAATTATATAGAACACTTCAAATACCATAGCCTTGCTACTCTACACCTCATTAAATATGCACGTGGTATGCATTTATTCTGAGATTACTTGGCAATCCCCTAAGGGCAAATTTCACAAACATTTGCCCGTGGGCAATAAATTCTAATGCTATTTAATACATATTCCAACTCTTGATTCCTATCCTAATTACACAGATCTCTCTAAGGACACTACAGGCACTTGGTTGGATCATTCGGTATCGGGTCATGACCCGTTGCCAAGTGAACAATGCGGACACGCATCGGGACGCACGATGAGCGTGTTCCGCGGGCCGCACTGGTGCAGCGTCTGTGAGCCGATGGCATGATGACAGTGGCCGTGCCAGACCACGCAGGATTGGTCCACATTAATGTCATATCTCAGGAACCATTCAACTGATTTAAACCAAATTTTGTATGTTCATAGCGCATCATGTAAGAATTGATATAAATATTGTTACTGACCTGCCATTTTCGAAGATAGCATCACATGAAAAATTAAGCTTTTATATTATATCTCGAAAACAAACAAATTCTCACCAAATTTGACGCATAGATAAAACTATGGTAGGCCATGTAAACATATGTGGCACCTAATATCAGGATGGCAAACATACAAATATTTTTGGTTTATTTAATATCTCTACCATACTGTTAAACCAATATGGACCAAATTTTATATGTTGAAAATATCTATATGCCAACACACAACCACTTTGTCTGCCATTTTGTATGATAGCACAACATGAAATAATGAAGTACAAGACATATCTTGGGAAATGATTGATTCCTTACGAAATTTGGTGAACGAGTACAAGATGGACANAATAATGAAGTACAAGACATATCTTGGGAAATGATTGATTCCTTACGAAATTTGGTGAACGAGTACAAGATGGACACTCAATTTCCCTTTCAAAGTTCCCTGACTCTTCCAGGTTTTCCAGCCCAAATTTTCATTTTTTCCTGACTGCTCATTTTGGCTTAAAATCTGCTTATGAAATAATTTATCATTTAAGTTGTATAATGTATAGAGAGAGAGCAGTAAAAACATTACCTTTATGCAGCAGCCATAATAATTATTTAATTTTACTGTAGGTTTAACAATTGATATGCATTCCCTGAGAAAAACTCCATAAAATAAAACATTTATTATTAATATATTTTATATGAAAACTGCATAAAATTATTACTTTAACATTGAAGTTTGCCTTGATGAACCTGAACACATAGAGTGGATATTTGGTATTACATATTTGGACATGTGAATTTAATATAAACTCATCAACAAATGCAAAAACTACTACTAAATAATAAAAACACTAACAAAGAAGATATATCAACATTTCTAACACATCATGAGCATCTGCTGAATGTATACGACGCAGATAGAAAGCTTAGAATTTCCAGCATGACTGGTTTCAAAAATAAATTTAGCCTTTGACATGTATGTTGTTTAACCCTATGAAAAAACAAACATGAATGTTAGTAACTTCACAAAGAAGTGCACTATGAAGATAAAAATTATTCATAGCCATTAATAATAAATACTAACGTAACAGCTCGAAATAATTTGAAACATTTTCAACAGGTATCTTTACTGAAAAATCATTTCCATAATTTAAAATCCAAACTTGGCACTACAATGGTATTCTTAAAAAAATTTTCTTCTGAATTTTTATAAATTTTACCAAATTCCCTGACTTTTTTTATATTTTTTCCTGGCAATAGAATTCCCTGAACTTTCCAGGTTTTCCCTGTTTTCCAGAAGAGTGGCTACCCTGTAGTAATGCGACAGGTGATTTAAACTAGTATGTTTTAAAAAGAAGGTCAAACCCTTTTTTTAAAAATGGCGGCCATATAACCAATTTAGCTTAATATGCTATATTGTCGAAAACATGCAATTAATTTCAACTTAACTTTGTATGCTGGCAGTATACATAACAACCATAGGATGTATTCACACAAAATCTCTTTTGTCTGCCATTTTGTAAGCTAGTATTAAATGACAAGTTAAACATTTTTATGTCATATCTTTGGAAAAAAAAACCAACTGATCCTTACCAAATTTGGCAAACAAATAGCAGTGTGGCAGGCCATGCAAACTGATACGTTTCAAGTGTGCCAGACTCTTATTTTTAGAATGGCTGGCACAAAAACAGTTTAGCTTAGTGTGAAACACAGTTGAAACTGTGTAACAGATTTTACCTTATCTTTGTGTACTGGCAGTGTCTATAACAATCATTGAATGTGCTAATACATAACCCTTTTGTCAGCCATTAATGAAGATCGTCACATGAAAAAAAAAAGGATTTATGCCATATCTCGAGGACCAAACCAACCGATTCCCACTCAATTTTACAGACACGTAGTGCTACAGTAGAGTATGAAAACTAAACTGTCTTGTGTGTGGCAAGCCTTTGGGTTAGTATATTATATGTACTAAACAATTCAACACAATTCGACAACATTTTGTACACTAACAGTATTCATAAAAACATAAATAATGCATACAGGGGTCCTATTTTGCCAGCCTTTTTGCAAACTAGTGCCAGGTGAGAAAGTTAACATTTTGCCATATTTCCAGAACAATTAGTGCTAAAGAAGGCCATGTAAACTTTCATGATTTAAGTGGGGTCAGAAATAGATTTTCCACACTGTCACCATATTAAATGTTTATAAGTTTTTCATATCTATTAAACAATCTAACCAAACTCAACCAAATACATTTCATTGCTCGAGAATAAACAAATGTTATGTTAAATCATTAAAATTGTTTTGTGGTTTCTTTCAGGCAACACAACAGAAACTGGCTCTGCTGGAGGCAAGGAACAACTTCTAGACGAAGTCGATATGGCAGTCTACGGCGTATTGAACAGAGATTACATAGTTTCAGATGGACTGGGCCTTATCAAAACAGAGATCAAAAGTAAAAAATTAATTTTTATGCACATTTTTTTTTTTTGTATTAGCTTATTGTTACATTCCTATTTCATTATGTTGGTGGATTAAAAGCAAAGTGTAAATAATCTGTATTTATTTATTTTTATTTGATTTATTTTCATGAATTAGTTTATTTATTTATTTTGATTAATTTGTTTATTTTCATTCTTTTTAAATTTCATATAATTTACTTATTTCATTTTGACAAACACAACAATAAAAATACTCGGTAATGGCCGCTTTGCAGTTGAGGGGATTAGCAGGAGAGCAGAGAGCAGTTTACCCCCCCNCGTCGAAGGCCAACTGCGAGTCAGAGGGGAAGTTGTTGCCTTGAAGCGCCACCTGATCTAGTCTCACCACAGCCTACCAAGAAGAGACGCTACGCCGCACACACCACAGCATGCCTTGAAGCCCAGGGTTGGCTCGACCAGCTGATACATCATGTTGGACCGCACCCTACTGTGCACCACGGCGCTGCCTCTCAACCCCTTCGGCCATGGAGGGAAAGGCATGGTGACCACTCCATTAGTGACATAAAATTCCAGACTTTTTCCAGGTTTTTCTAAGTGTTAAAATAATTTTAAATGAAAAATACTGGTGTCAAAATTGTTTAGAAAACATTTTTACATTGAAACATAATTTGTCTCAAGTTTTTTATTTCTTCATCGATAAGAGTTGCCTGTTTAAAAGCATCACTCACGCGAGTTTTTGAAGAAAGGTGATGCAGAATGATCTAGAATCATTTTTCAATTGTAGCAAACATCCTTCGCCAAGTAANACGTCGAAGGCCAACTGCGAGTCAGAGGGGAAGTTGTTGCCTTGAAGCACCACCTGATCTAGTCTCACCACAGCCTACCAAGAAGAGACGCTACGCCACACACACCACAGCATGCCTTGAAGCCCAGGGTTGGCTCGACCAGCTGATACATCATGTTGGACCGCACCCTACTGTGCACCACGGCGCTGCCTCTCAACCCCTTCGGCCATGGAGGGAAAGGCATGGTGGCCACTCCATTAGTGACATAAAATTCCAGACTTTTTCCAGGTTTTTCTAAGTGTTAAAATAACTTTAAATGAAAAATACTGGTGTCAAAATTGTTTAGAAAACATTTTTACATTGAAACATAATTTGTCTCAAGTTTTTTATTTCTTCATCGATAAGAGTTGCCTGTTTAAAAGCATCACTCACACGAGTTTTTGAAGAAAGGTGATGCAGAATGATCTAGAATCATTTTTCAATTGTAGCAAACATCCTTCGCCAAGTAAACACTCATTAGAGTGATGGTATTTTGGTTAAGGTTGCAAGTAAGCCGTTAGGCTATCAAAAATATATAAAAGGACGGGAACTCAAGTACTCAGAGTACAGTACTTGTCCACAGGCACACACACACACACACAAAGAAGGACGACGTATTTTCCATGCGGTTGCGTGATCGCGATGTTTCGCTGGCTAAGCCAGCTTTATCAGGCGGCGAGTTGCAGGACATTGCCGCATTCTTTATAAGCTTAGGCACTAAAACCAGTGGAACAACACAAAAAAACAAGACCATATAATGATCCCACCTCCTTCAAACTACTTCTTCGGCATCTACCCCACTCACACACATCCAATATAACACCACAACATTTGATTTGATTTTTTATTTCAAAAGATACTCTTCCAGTATACTATCATCCAACAGCGACATGCTATGCGCAACCGAAAATAACACATAGCATTCCATGCAATCTTAGGCTTACGTGCTAGGACCCAACACAACCAGCTCTCAGCAGATTTTACAACCACATGCAGCATATCTTGATGCTGAGTGAAAGTGTTTGGGCTCACCTGGAGGCAGTAGTAGATGACGCGGGCTCCCAGGCTGAAGCCGATGAGCGTGACTGGCCGTTGTCCTTGCTCCTTGGACACCAGTACGTGGGCCAGCTGCTTGCCGGCCTCTGCAGAGCGCCGGCAGCACACCCCCCACGGGTTGTCTATCACCGACGCCAGCGTTATCAGCGAGCTGGGCCACGCTATTGCAGTGATGATGCCTGCAACATAATGCCGCTTCACATTGCTGGATCACCTCTACACACACATTAACTACAGCAGAATCTCATTATAAAGTACACCAATGGACTTTAAAATTTATACTTAGCGTAATTTATAACAACAGACTTCTAAATTTTATACTAAGTAATGAAAGTACTACTTTATACTGGGCAATTTTGAAATATTATCTCTTCTGGGTTAGATCCGATACATTTAGTTGTCCTCTGAAATTTATAAGCATCCTGAATGAAACTTCGGAACTGCGTGTGTTTAGTAACAAAACGACCAAGCAGGAAGCATTCTCTGGCTTGATACCTCACTGCCAGATGAGGAGAGGCTGAACTTGATGCATTGCCGACATCATTTCCAACTTGATATTACAGTTTCGGCTACGAGAGGCACTCAGATGGCCTTCCTCAAATCCANAGAGTGTGTGTGTGCGTGTGTGTATGTTAGTTACCACTCAGCTCCATAACGGCTGAAAGGATTTTCATGAAATTTGGTATGTAGGGTACTTTAGGTCCTGGAATAGGACATATGATACTTTTTATCCCCGAAAATTCTACGGTTCCTGTGGAATAACAACAAAACCTAATCCTGCAATGACTGGGAATGTGACCGAAATATTTTTTTCCCTCTGGTGTCAGAGTTTATTAGGCCGCCCAAGGACCTCTGAAATGACTTAACGGCTGCTATCAATCAATAACAACCGGGACCGAATATTTAACGTGGCCTCCGAAGCCCGGAAGCGCTCAGATGTTATGCCACTAAACAGTCGCCCATCCAAATATGTGCTGCTGGGAACGTTGCTTAACTTAGGTGATCGATTAAGATCCCTCAGCCAAGTGCAAGAAGTAATACCTATGTACACTTATTTTTAAAGCTACAACTTGATGAAACTCACGTTTTGATTTTCATACATCAACGCTGGGAAGCGGAACNGTACACTTATTTTTAAAGCTACAACTTGATGAAACTCACGTTTTGATTTTCATACATCAACGCTGGGAAGCGGAACTGTGGTAACTACGCTATAGTTACACATATACACTCCAAAAACAATACCCTACTTCTTGGTCATCGGGTAAAAAATATTTCCTTCCTTTAGGGTTGCCATAATCAGTTAAAAACCTAGACCAACATAGTATAATTTTATAATTCTGTTTTCACATAAATGAATTGTCTTTTCCCAATTTATTTATTAGTGTATCACAGTAAAACTCAATTGTACCCGGGCGAAGCCGGGTCGGTTCTCTAGTATGACATGTAACAGAGCGTCAAAAGTGGTCCCAAAAGGTCAGAGAAAGAACATCTGGAAAACATAGCAGTTCTGCATTACTTAAGAAGAATCACCGATGACTGGTACGTCTGCTTAAGAAGCGGAACATACATTCCATTAAGAAACCTATCACAAAGCTAGAGGTAGAGGTGGGCAGATACCATAAATTTCCATTTCAATTCAATTCCACAAATATTTTTGAACCGGAAACTGAATATATATTTTTAGGAATAAAAAAATGACCAAATTTTCAAAGAAAAAATTAAAACAAAATACAGTAAAATCTAAAAATTTCAACCTTTCACAGTCCCTAGAATGAAGGTCGGTACTTTGAAATGCTCATTGTTAAAATTTGGACTGATTCTGACTCCCCCTCCAATGCCATATGCAAATATTGCATTAAAATTTTACTTAGGCCATTTTTGCACATCTTTTGAAGCAAAACTTCATTTTAGGGACATGTAATAATTTAATTTACACATGAAAAAAAAACGTGATTTCTTCTCAGAACAGTACAAATAATGTCTAGAATCAAATCAAACACGTAGTGGTTAAAAACCAAAAACATTTTGTTTCCTAGATTTTTGCCAGAATCAGAATCAAAGAATCGATAACTGAACTGTCCCATCACTACTTTTATGTTTAATTATTTTGTCTGGTAGCATGTATTTGTGTTGTGCTCTGATTGTACCCACTGACTGACAGCTTCTGCTCATTTGTGTTACCGATTGCCTGGCTCAGGCCCATAAGGCGTCAGCCTACCCGATACTGAGCTACTAATTATTTTTTTTAATGGTGACATTTATTGGCTATCCTTTTAAACTCGGAAATGGTATGCAAAAGCACTTATTAATGGAAAACTGTTTTTGACATAACACAGTAATCTCCCCAAAGTCAGCTAATATTGCAGACTGCATGACATCAAGCAACAGCAGGCAGGTGCAGATACTAAGCCTGTCCCTTTCTACTCCTCCTCCACCACCAATGGTGAACTGGCCCTACTCAATGGGAAACATGGCAGACATTGCCGTACTCCCATTATTCCCACCACTGCAGACCTTCGCTGTCCCATCTCCACCTCGCTCCACCCCCACCGGCACTACGAGCTCTGCTACCAAGCGCGCGGACCACGCACCTGAGAGGATGGTGTACTTGAGCGCCTCCTGAGCGGCCATGGACACGGCGAAGCTGAGGATGGCCTCCATGGCCTTGCCCAACTCCAGCAGGTACGCTGACTCGTAGCGCAGGTAGTACTGCTCCCGCGAACTGTAGAGCGTCCTCCACGGCCGCGTGAAGTTGTCCTCGTCTGTGTCCGACAGCCAGCCCGACACTGCTACGGTGATGTGCAGCTGCTGCGACNTTAGTTACCACTCAGCTCCATAACGGCTGAAAGGATTTTCATGAAATTTGGTATGTAGGGTACTTTAGGTCCTGGGATAGGACATAGGATACTTTTTATCCCCGAAAATTCTACGGTTCCTGTGGAATAACAACAAAACCTAATCCTGCAATGACTGGGAATGTGACCGAAATATTTTTTTTCCCTCTGGTGTCAGAGTTTATTAGGCCGCCCAAGGACCTCTGAAATGACTTAACGGCTGCTATCAATCAATAACAACCGGGACCGAATATTTAACGTGGCCTCCAAAGCCCGGAAGCGCTCAGATGTTATGCCACTAAACAGTCGCCCATCCAAATATGTGCTGCTGGGAACGTTGCTTAACTTAGGTGATCGATTAAGATCCCTCAGCCAAGCGCAAAAAGTAGTACCTAGGTACACTTATTTTTAAAGCTACAACTTGATGAAACTCACGTTTTGATTTTCATACATCAACGCTGGGAAGCGGAACTGTGGTAACTACGCTATAGTTACACATATACACTCCAAAAACAATACCCTACTTCTTGGTCATCGGGTAAAAAATATTTCCTTCCTTTAGGGTTGCCATAATCAGTTAAAAACCTAGACCAACATAGTATAATTTTATAATTCTGTTTTCACATAAATGAATTGTCTTTTCCCAATTTATTTATTAGTGTATCACAGTAAAACTCAATTGTACCCGGGCGAAGCCGGGTCGGTTCTCTAGTATGACATATAACAGAGCATCAAAAGTGGTCCCAAAAGATCAGAGAAAGAACATCTGGAAATCATAGCAGTTCTGCATTACTTAAGAAGAATCACCGACGACTGGTACGTCTGCCTAAGAAGCGGAACATACGTTCCATTAAGAAACCTATCAAAAAGCTAGAGGTAGAGGTGGGCAGATACCATAAATTTCCATTTCAATTCAATTCCACAAATATTTTTGAACCGGAAACGGAATATATATTTTTACAAATAAAAAAAAAGACCATAGTTTCAAAGAAAAAATTAAAACAAAATACAATAAAATTTAAAAATTTCAACCTCTCTCAGTCCCTAGAATGAAGGTCGGTACTTTGAAATGCTAATTGTTAAAATTTGGACTGATTCTGACTCGCCCCTCCAATGCCATATGCAAATATTGCATTAAAATTTTACTTAGGACATTTTTGCACATCTTTTGAAGCAAAACCTTATTTTAGGGACGTGTAATAATTTAATTTACACATGAAAAAAAACCGTGATTTCTTCTCAGAACAGTACAAATAATGTCTTGAATCAAATCAAACACATAGTGGTTAAAAACCAAAAATATTTAGTTTCCTAGATTTTTGCCAGAATCAGAATCAAAGAATCGATAACTGAACTGTCCCATCACTACTTTTATGTTTAATTATTTCGTCTGGTAGCATGTATTTGTGTTGTGCTCTGATTGTACCCACTGACTGACAGCTTCTGCTCATTTGTGTTACCGATTGCCTGGCTCAGGCCCATTAGGCGTCAGCCTACCCAATACTGAGCTAATAATTTTTTTTTTAATGGTGACATTTATTGGCTATGCTTTTAAACTAGGAAATGGTATGCAAAATCACTTATTTATGGAAAACTGTTTTTTGACATAACACAGAAATCTCCCCAAAGTCAGCTAATATTGCAGACTGCATGACAGCAAGCAACAGCAAGCAGGTGCAGATACTAAGCCTGTCCCTTTCTACTCCTCCTCCACCACCAATGGTAAACTGGCCCTACTCAATGGGAAACATGGCAGACATTGCCGTGCTTTCTCACAGTACTCCCATTGCTCCCACCACTGAAGCCCTTCGCTGTCCCATCTCCACCTCGCTCCACCCCCACCGGTACTACGAGCTNGCTCTGCTACCAAGCGCGCGGACCACGCACCTGAGAGGATGGTGTACTTGAGCGCCTCCTGAGCGGCCATGGACACGGCGAAGCTGAGGATGGCCTCCATGGCCTTGCCCAACTCCAGCAGGTACGCTGACTCGTAGCGCAGGTAGTACTGCTCCCGCGAACTGTAGAGCGTCCTCCACGGCCGCGTGAAGTTGTCCTCGTCTGTGTCCGACAGCCAGCCCGACACTGCTACGGTGATGTGCAGCTGCTGCGACGACAGACCGGCGCGCTCCTGTCCCGCCACTGGGGCGCACGCTGTCGCGTCCAGGTCCCTGCCGGCCCCTTCGCACGGGTGAGTCAGGTAGCCAAACGCAAACTCCTCTATTTCTCCTACTCGCTTCTTCATTTTGAAACCTGCAATGGCAAACAAGTACTATTTAAACTATTTATTGTTTAGAAGCACTGAAGTAAACAATAGCTTCCTTATTTATAAAATAATTTGTGTGTGCCAACAGCAGAACCACACACAGAAACAAATAATAAAAGAGATAAAAACACAATACAGATATAAAGACCTTATCTAAGACAACATGAAAATAACCTGCTGTTTCACAGATCACTATGCAAACAATAATAAGTTTAAATAGTTGAAAGATTATGGTTGGTTCCAGTGACTGTGNGCTGTTTCACAGATCACTATGCAAACAATAATAAGTTTAAATAGTTGAAAGATTATGGTTGGTTCCAGTGACTGTGAAATGAGGTGAATATGAAACACCATCAGAATGCAAAAGTGGGATAAACGGGGATGCCCTAAGAAAACCCATCAGCCAAATGCAGCATCCACCATGTTTCCCACATACAAAAATGTGGGCAACCCCACTGAGAATCCAACCAGATTCACCTAGATGGGAGGCAAAAAGTCCAATTACTACACCACAGCCCTCATAAACAGCAATAGTATTTAACGATAACCACAGAATGGACACATCATCCCTTACATACAATGTACAGAGTGTGTGTTTAGAAGAACGAAGAACCCTTACCAGGGGGTCTAAGCTCGCGATGCACTTGAATTTGAACTGCTTCATCACATGACCCTATCACATATAATTTCAGAACTTGGTAAGCTTGAACCATGCAAGAGCTGCGTATATGTCTACGTTGTGCGAGTGGGCATACTCTCTGGTCTGTACCGTATGAAAAAGCCACATTCCGCATGTTCTGAACATCATGTAACCACATTATTTGTTCCATACTGTTTTTTTCATATTTGATTAATATTTAATAGTATAATTATGAATAATAAAATTAAAATTGTCATTACTTGTTTAAAAATCATTTATTTGTTTACTTGATACTGTAGTGAAAGTAATATATACAACTTAGGTAACACAAACTTTTAAACATCAATACAATTTCAATGAGGATAAACCTTGGTAGAAAAGAATGAAAATTNAACTTAGGTAACACAAACTTTTAAACATCAATACAATTTCAATGAGGATAAACCTTGGTAGAAAAGAATGAAAATTCTTGCAGTTGCTAAGCTGCAAAACAATAGACTTCATAAAACTTTCCAGATTAAATAAAGGTTGTGCCTCGCAATTAGTCACGAAACACTTCTACATTCGCACGCTGCCCTCCCATATACGGAATGCATTGGTCGCAGCTTACAACGACCGCCTCGTGTATGTTACAGAATGTTCAAGACACCTCATATACGAGCTGCATTGGTCGCAGGTGGTTGCAGCCTACAACGACCGCCTCGTGTATGTTACAGAATGTTCAAGACACCTCATATACGAGCTGCATTCACACAAACTCAAACTAAGGCCTCCCGAACACACAGCCACAGCGCTAGCACATGGCATGTTGCTACACCACTACATCTGCTTCTGTATCGTTCAANGCCTCCCGAACACACAGCCACAGCGCTAGCACATGGCATGTTGCTACACCACTACATCTGCTTCTGTATCGTTCAATTATACATTTGTTGGCCGAACTGTAGTTATTTGAATTTTGCGTACACTCTGAGAAAATTCTACTTTGAATGATATGTGGAATTTCGAAATAACCAAACTCCAAAGCACACAAAATTCCATTCTTACGTCCGGGGGTTAGTAACAACTTTGATTTACACAGAATTTTGAATTAACAAGGTTGTNACACAAAATTCCATTCTTACGTCCGGGGGTTAGTAACAACTTTGATTTACACAGAATTTTGAATTAACAAGGTTGTACTGTACCACTTCACAAACAATAATAATTTTGTTTCAAGGTTACGCACTACTGAAACAATAGTTTCAGCAAAGTTTCCAAGTATCTGTCCATAGTCTACTGAATTAAGGGATGATGGGTGGATTGGAGCTATGGTGTTTCAAGTGTAGCTGACGTATTTTTATTGGTATTAAAGAAGGACATCTTCCATCTGTTAATAAC